>LPNX010310005.1:217210-246300 GCA_001517045.1 Pseudotsuga menziesii | reverse complement strand
CTTCACACCGTTGATGAGAACAGCTACAAGCAGTACTGAAAGATTATGAATTTGAAATATTAAACCAAGCAATATCAGATCAGATCTAAATAAGATCATATCAGATCCAATAAGGTTAATATCATATTCAAATAAATGGTTAACTTTGACGGTCGATGCACAGCTTTTTTCTTCTTCAAAATTCTGAATTTTGGTGCATGCAATCCTGCAGGAGTTTGCTGGAAACACTAGATCATGGGGAGTGAATGGATCACTCTGGTAATATGATATTTCTTCCAAAATATCCAAGGTATCACATATTTTCACACCAGCAGCAACATTAGAGGGAGAAAAATCAATTTTCTCTTCACTTTCGGAAGCAATTACTAGTAAATTTTGCACAGAATTTAAAGGAAAATCACCGGTGAATGTTTGCATGGAAGTGCAGCAGAATTTTTCTTCAATATCAGAGATTTGAATGTCTTCTTCTGTTTCAGCAATATGAGAAGATGAGATATCAGAGAACTCATGAACTTCCGGAGCATCAGGAGAAGGAGTCACTGCATAGAGACTGTCTTCAATTCGAATTGACTGTGTAGAAGCTTCTGCTTCTTCTTTATCTTGAACAACTTCATCAAAGAGAGTGGAGGCTGAGATTTTTGGATCAAGGATGCTTATGGTGCTGTATGTGCTCCATCTGCTATCAATTCCAAATGTTCTGTCCAATCTTGTCCAGAGTTCCTTTAGACCTTGTCTCATCAGAGATGAAATCATTTCGAAGTTGTACCTGCAAAACAAAAAAATGATCCAGTAGGAGATCTGAGGAGGAGAAGTGCCTTGTCCGCCGAGGCTTTGATACCATGTTAAATTTGAGCATATAGATCTGTAGACAAACACACAACTCACAAAGAAGATCTCACAATTTACTCAGCCATTGAAGAATGAAACAGTGCAAAAGGCTTGCAGCTGTGAATGCTTTCATTAATAAAAAAAGTAATCCAGATAATAATTACAATGATGTAAAATGGCTTTAATAGCCACAAGCAATTCGAATCCACATGAGGAAGTTCGAATTGATGACTCTACTTGACTGCAGGTAGCCAAGACTTGTCTAAATCACAATTGGAGTTCTAAAACACAACCAACTGTTACATTTAGTATTAAATAATGGTTAACTGACTGTGGTAACTGAATGTAACTGACTCCTAACTTGGCTTGACTAGTCATCAACTGAAGTTAAGGACCCAGTAGTTAACTGTCCTTGTCTAAATCATAACCGGAGTTCTTAAACACAACCAAGTGTTACATTTAGTATTAAATAATGGTTAACTGACTGTGGTAACTGAATGTAACTGACTCCTAACTTGGCTTGACTAGTCATTAACTGAAGTGAACTGACCTTGGTTGGTTTCGGCACTCCCAGTTGCTTCCTAAATTGTAGGGATTGATCTAGGAGACTCCTAAACTTATGCAATCAAGTGCAATAAGTGGCAGTGAGCCTCAATTAGTGTTCCCCTCACTTTGGTAACTGAAACATGTGCCCCAATTAGGTCAAGTTTAACCAATGGTGCTAATGACTATAAATAGACTAGATGGACTCCCGATTTAGACATGACTCCCGATTTAGACATATGACCAAATTTGGGCAAGGGAGGATTAATAATCCTAACAGTTTCTTCCCTTTTCGACTGTGAATAAATAAATTTACTATTTATTGTGTTTTTGTGATATAAAATAGTTATTTATTTAAGCCATAATTGTAACTCTTGCTTAGAGTAATTTGTAATAAATATTTGTTTGCTCAGGAATAAGAGCTAGGGTTTCCTGAATGAAAGCCTTGTTTACCTAATTCTTTAATTTTAATTAAACGGGTTCTATTACTTGTTTTAATCTTGTTTTTAGTTAATGTTATTATAGATGTGTAGCGAATATCTTTTTAATTGCATAAGTACATATGTGGCAATAAGGAATGTCACTAGTCTTTGATAGTTTATTTGTTTATTGAATAATGGTCAAAATAATAGAATTACAGTTTAAAAGTTTATGTTTTAAACAATAAATTTAATATAGGGTTTCGACCCTGTAGATACTCTTACAGGTATAAACCTGTTATGGAATAGTCCTTTTCATAAATATACATTTATTTTCATTCTGATTATTATTGTATTCTTGTTGTTCTTATCTACTGAAATGATAAAAATAATTTGATAGATAAACATAGATATTTTTAAATAAGTTTCTTCTTAATAAAATAAATATTTTTCATATTACTTTCCTCTGTTAATAGTAATTGTTAGTCTTGGTTTATTAATATTAGTAAATAAACTATATACTTAATAGTTTATACCTTTATTGAACTGAATGTAAACGAAGTAGTTTAACTGTGTTTCTTCTACTGCATATGCCTCTGGTTAATAATTAAACACAAAGAAAATACATATATAACATAACACAATTTACCCTCCTGCACATTTTAATTTCAATAAAAAGATAATGTACTGTGTATAAATAGAACATATTATTTACTAGGATATTCTATTAATATGATAATCCTTCTACCTGTAATGAGTTATTGCTATTTTTTTTCCAGTATACTTACATAGGTAAGCTGGTTAAACAATAAACATAGATAAACAGGTTATTGTACTTTTCTGATAATAATCTACATACAAAAATAAATTACTTGATATTGTAAAATGCATAACACATCTAATCTTTCCAGTCTCTTATCATTTCCTTCATCTACTGTAAATACTCTGTCTGTGTTGGAGTACGGTCTGGTCTTTCCAGACGTGGAAAAACACAGATTAGAATATTTTCATCTATTCAGATTCATTCCTTCACTAATCCAAAAATATTACTAACTCTTAACATTTTACAACTAAATACTTAACATTCATTTAGCAGTCAGGTCCATATTTAACCATTTAACACAGTAAAACAAAAGATCGTAGAACCTGATTAAGCTAGACAACAACATCGTTAGGAGGCCATTCCTCCCTACCAACTCCTGGAGAGCGCTCAAACAACGCTTCTTTAGGACCCCCAATCTTGTTCATGGTCTCCTTGGCTGATAACTAGTGGAGCAAGCAAACAATAGACTAGTCCAATGACTCAATAATCACTCCGCACTCAGCAGTAAGATCCTTCAGCTGAAAAGCTGCACTAGATCACTTAGCAGTTAACCCCTCAAACTCTTTCCAGAAATTCCCTTGCCATTGAATTTATCTGAAGTACATTCACCTGAATGATCACTTCCCTAGAATGAGCAGCCTCAGCTCTCTTCAATGGGCATTTTTATAAAGATTGCCTAGGTCTTTTGGGTTAGTTGTCATTAATTGAGCCACCTTCTCTGATCCCACTTTCTTGGGGGATCATGACCCCAAATGTAGGGAGGTTGCCACCTGCAATAGTTGGAAATGGTTTGAGGATGCTGCCACATGTCTGTTTGCTCTCCACCCAGTCTCCTCCACCAATTTGACCAGTAAACACTCTTTTAACAGCTCTCCTAAGCTGTTGTCTCCACTTTTATTTATTTATGATTAAAATATTCAGAATTACATTCAATATCCTTGACTCTGCTGAGTCATCAATTACAACTTAGCATAAAAGTTATCATATTGTCTTTACATAAAATAAAATAAAATAAGATAATATTATTTTTTCAAAATCAGGGCATGTGACAGGCATTATTATACCCCCCATTAATGAGGTAAGGGAAGAATTCAATGAAGATTTTGTGGTATATCTAGGAGAATATCGCTACAGCAAAACTGATAGATCAGTGGTGAGGAAAGGTAGGAAAAGGAGCCGAGACGAGGGTGATATGGATATGTCTGATGTAAGTTAGGTGGTGTGGAATCAACAATCAAGTGATCCACAGGCCTATGCCACTGATGCTGCATCTGTCTTAGGGGCTTTTACACGAGTCAACTGCTATGCCGTGAACAATTTGAACTGGGATTTTGATAAGCAGAAAGCAGAAATTAGTAGAATGAAAGAGGAACTGGTACAGCTTAAAAGGAAACATGAGAACATGTGTGATGAACTTCAAGAGATGAATGTTGCCCTCAGCAAAGGGAAAGGACTGTTAATGTCACTCTGGCTCAGAAGGTTGAATTGTTGGTAAAAGAGATTGAAGATGCAAATGCAAGTGCAACTTCATCCTCATTTTCTAAATTCTCAAAAAGAAGAATTCAAAGAACTTGCTATCAGAATCAACAGGGAACACTATTGTTTTGTCTGTGATTTATTCAAAACTTTAGATAATATCTTTGAAACTCACACAGTGTTTGATAAAATGTCTGTTGTTCTAGAAGATTTGGTGGAGAAGATAAAATAGGCTTGTAAGGCCTATGATGAAGTGGTTGATTGGAAAAGACATATGAAAGACAAGCCTGAAATATTATTTTTCTTACTAAGTTTCAGTTAAAGAAAGTTAGAGCTATTCTGAGAACCTGGGAAGATTTAGAAGAAACAGTAGGTGAATCTATTAAAATAGCACAGGCTATTTGTTGCAGGAGATGGTATGCAGTTGATAATATCGTGAATGACTTGTCTTTTCCTACCATGGTCCTTATTGAAAAACCTTGTCCTCCGAGGTTGGTGATCGAGCAAGTTGAGCAACGCAGGATGAAGAAGAGGAGAAAATCAAGGGACTTGATTGCATCAGTATACATGATCTGGAGCGGATGATCAAGCAACAATTCGTAATGGAAGGGAAGATTCATATCTTCATCCCATTATGGCATAAATTGGTAAAGAATGAGCTTTAAGATCATAGGTGCAATGCTCAAGTTGGCATTGAATTTGCCAATTACCCTGATATTGAGGAGCTGCTACGAATTTGGAAGATTTGGAGAGATTTCTTAGGATATGAGCTTTGTTAGTTTTCATCCCCTTTGAGGGAAAATTCCTTTGATTGTAATAATTATTTAAGTCATAATATCTAATGTATGAGGCCTCTAGAAATTTTGGAGAGGGGAGACTGATGCAAGGGATTGAACAATACTTTTGTCTTTGTAAGGTTTTGTGTAATTTTTTGCATAAATTTCTGGAAAAAAATAGTGTTAAGGTTCCATATCTCTTGTACTTATCTATTAAATTTCTTTGACAGATGTTGGTCTCTCTGTTCCAAATGATCAGATAATACTCTCATTCATTTACAATCAATTAATGTGTTTGTTTAAATTTGATTTATCTCTATTACTTCTAACTGCATTGATAAAGTCTCATCAAATGTATTTTATGAGCTGTCTTTATCTATTTCTGTGAACTGTTTTTATAAACTATCTTTATCTATTTCATTAATTAACTGAGATTCAGTGATTAATTTATTTACAAACCAAAAATAAATAAATAATAAAAATGTAATGAAGTATATATGTATATTGTTGAATTCACTATGAGGTTAAAAAAACAGTACATATTTTACATAAAGAAGTGACCAAATAAAAACAATACATCTATATAGCAGACAATGAGGAGATTCAAGCAGAAAGTGGTTTTAAAGACTTTGAAGCAAGTAATCTTTCCTCTTGTTTTCTACGTTCAACATATCGATTGCCTTGCATTCAAGAGTATCTGGAAAAAGAGAAAGGTGGAGAAATGCATAGGCCTGAAATATATGTAACTCTTGATATTGCAATGAATGTAAGTCCTTGTCCGTCAATGTTTCCAATATCTATTGTTACATTTTTTAGGGTCATACCTTGGGATTTATGAATTGTTAAACCCCATGCCATTCGAAGTGGTATTGTCTATGGGATCCTCTTGTTATTGGAGATATTGGAACATAAGTAGGATTAGAAGAATCCAATAAGGGTCTTTTGTAATGCACAAATTCGACAACAACAAACGATGGCGAGGTCGGAGGTATCTCATTTGACTTGTAGACAATATGATTGACTTGTAAACCCTACTGTAAAAATACTTTTACTGTGAGTCTTCTTTGTCGAAAAGAAAATCAATTATTTACCTTAATAAAGAGTAATGAATAGTCTAGCAATGTGACTGTCACCAACTGCAAAATGTGCATACAAAACCCTACGACGTCAATGGAGACAACCACGGAAATAAAGCTTAGATTCTCATCACAATGACAGGCCACGGGGAAGACAAGACGAAGCTAAGGATAGGCTGCAAGCCAAGTGCAACAACCAGTGAACTCTCGCATGGTAAAAACCTACAACTACGAAGGCTAGCATTAAGACTGAATGCAGGAGACTACAACAACATTAACCCAAGACTCGGAGGAAGTTGGAACATGAAGAACACTCATGACCACCATGAAAACCTTGCACAGCAGCCCGAAGGCTAGCGTGAACTTCAAAGGGAGAATGATAAAGGGTTTAGGGTTGCAATGGTTTTATATCTCCAATACACGGATAGGAGGTGACCACGTGCCCTCAAATATTTCAAACCATGCGTGGGTTAATTCCAAAGTTCACCTGCATTTCAATCATCTCAATTATTTTAACAATGATTTTTATCAAAACTATGCATGAACTATGATGTATGCAATTATGTATCCCATCGTTAATCATATATGCTTTATATCATCATGTTTGATAGCTCGATTTAGAGCGTTGGGTAAAACAATAATATGTTAACGTTGATCTAGTGAAGGGTGGAAATCACTTAATCATTTGGTTAATCCCGAAATCAATCATGCTTAGAACCTTTCAAACTATAAGTAGGTTTATATGCTTGTTAAGCATTGTTGAATATGCATGTTTTGTAAACCAAACCTATCACTTATAAACCAACAACTCGAATGGTTATAATTTATGGAGTTGAATAGCATGGTATTAGATTATAAACATGACTTTTACCAAGTTCGATGTTGATTAAAAAACTTTCATAGACACTAGTTGCTTCTCAACCTATCGATGCCAGTAATTTACCATATTTGTTTATATTGGACAAGATAGATTGTGATTGTTCAAGATAACCTGTACTTAGCATAGGGTAGAATTATGATCATAGTAGAAAGATCTACCATAGCAGCCACTATAGACATTAACTTAATGTAAGAGAGGCATTATGATAATAATAAATTACAATGGAATAACCATGTTCAAGTCTATAATCATTGAAACTACACTGAATGACTTAGACTTAGGAAGTAAGGGCAAATAGTATTCCAACTTGGAACGATGCAGTTATTTATTTACAATAATCAAGCTTATAATATCAAGGAGTTTTACAGGCAGTAAGTTTCCCTACAGAATGTAAATAACGATCAGTTTAGTACTTTTGTAAATAATATGATAATGTATGTGGTTACATTAGTACATGCAGTACGTCGTTAATGTAAGTAAGGAAGCTGATAACCTGTTAGTGAGCAACTAGTTTGTACATATAAGTAATAGGTTGATATTTTCTGTAACTAGTAAGTTAAAAATAAAAACGAATCGTATATTCTATTGAGAATCTTTACTATCAGTATTGATAACAACTCTTCCATGAATAAAAACAAATAGTACGAATAAGTATAATATTTGCAAGTTAAGCATGTTAAAATAGAAATGAATATGTGACAAAGATTACGAGCTTAGAGTTCACAGTAAGTAGATTTGGTATCATTAAGCTTGATAAAGAAAGACAATCGTTTATCTGAACTTTGCTTACAAGAAAAACTGGAGAAAATAAACTACTTTACCTCATTGAAGTTGCTTGGAAATTATCAGCTTATTTTACTAGCATATTATTTTGCAAATAGAAACACTTCTTGATACTCTATGAATTTAAAATGTCTACTTGTTCGATCGTACCTGTAAACCTGTAAGAACTAGCAATCTGTCTGCATTAGCATAAATGCTAAGTAAGCCCAGGATTCAAAGTTAGATTCCACCTACTTGCCATAAAGTAGACTCATTAGTAAAACTGAAAGAAAACAATATGCAAGTAAATCTTTTTTTACGTTACGAAAAAGAAGTTGATTTAGTTAACATAATTTGAAAATGTGTAATACTAATTGTTAGACTGTTTCATTTTATGCTAACCATTAGTTGTTAGTAAACCGCATATCTAGCATTTTATGTTATCTCAAAATTTTAAATTTTTGTGAAAATTTGGGGGTTTGACATGTGGTATCAGAGTACAATGTTCAAACACTAGGCCTTGATGAAGCCCAACTAGCTTTTATGAAACATTGATTTTGAATTATTATGCTGATGTATTTTCTTTTAAATGTTATTCAACAGAGAAATTGTTTCTGAAGTTTAACAAACAGGTATGGAAAGGCTGAAGGAATATGCAGAGGAGGAATCTCCATTTACTGAACCAGAAAACTTACCAAGAGACCCTATACAAGAAGATCTAACCACCAATTCCTTAGAATTGTTACAAACAGTAAAAGACCTAAAATTTGAAATGGAATCTGTAAAACGAGAGAATGAAAGGATTTTGAGGGCTCAGGAGGGGCTGAATCAGATGCTAATAGAAAGGTTTCAAACTGAAGGTAGGGGTAAAAGAACTGAATCATAAGATACAAGTCATCAACATGAAAATAAAAAGATTAAACAGACCAAAAATGAAAGTAGCTCATCCTCATAGGTGCTTGGTGAACAACGAAATTTTCATTCTACTAGTGATAGTAGTGATGACAATCATTATACTAAAAAGAGAAAATATAAACCCTATGAGGAAATTTCTGGGGAATTAAAAAAGATAAAACCACCAACATTCAATGGAGATATTAGGAAGGGGCAGGAAGCGGAATCCTGGTTATCTAGGATGAAAAAGTACTTCAAGATCTATAACTATTCTAACCAATTAAAGGCTAGAATGGCTATCTACAATCTCTCAGGAAAGGCTGATATTTGGTGGCAAGACTTGAAGAGAGTGAAGGGAATAAAAGAGAAGATCGTAAATTGGAGTACCTTTAAGAGGTATTTTAAAAAGAAATTTCTGTCAGAGCAATACTATGAAGAGAGAGCAAAAGAATTTTATGAGCTTAAATTAGGATCAATGACTATGAAAGATCTAAACAACACGTTTTTAAGTCTGCTTAGGTATGTGCCATACCTTGTAGATGAAAAACTAAAGGTACAATGATTCCTCAGTTGTCTACCTTATCATATTAAGGACAAGATTGAGTATGAAAATCCAAAGACTTTGGAAGAATCCATGAGGAAAGCTAACTTCTGTTATGAACATAATCGGAAGAAGGAAAGCATGGCTAACTAGAAGGCCAAGAAGAATAATAACCATTATGATCAAAAGAAGAAAGAATTTGTGCCCAATAGAAATTCTAAGAACAATAAGGCCAGAAATTTTCCTAACAAGAATTTCCAAGGGAATAAGAGTAATTCACCAAGCAATCAGAATAATTCTAAGGGTAAAGAATTTGCTAATAACCATGGTAATTACCCCAAGAACTTTTAACATAAAGAACCTATAAAGTGCTGGGAGTGTAATGGTCCACATTATGTGTCAGTCTGTCCTAATTGGAAAAAGACTGTCAGTAATATTCATACCATATAGGAGGAGATGACTGTTGAATTATTAGCGAGCACTATGCCCAGAATCAATGCAGCCTTAGAGAATCGACAAGCAGAATATCAAACTTTCATGGTGGAAGTAGAAGGTATGATAAACCAAACCCCTATAATTATTTTAATTGATCTAGGAGCTAGTCTCAGTTATATTTCACCTAAAATGGTAGAAAAATGTAAGTTATCTATTAAAAAATTTGAAAATTCTTGGTTGGTTCAGTTAGCCACTGGTGCTAAAAGGAAGGTAACTTGTTTTGTAAAGGAATGTGCAATAGTTATGGATGAATTTGAAACTGTTGTAAAGCTTAATGTATTACCTCTTGGTTCTTATGACATACTCATTGATATGGATTGGTTAGAACAACATAGGGTAATTTAAAATTGTTATGATAAAACCTTTACGTGTATAAATAGTGATGGAAAACTAGTAAGTGTAAAATTAATCCCTAGAAAAACCACCATAAGACAGATTTCTACTCTGCATCTTAAGAGGGCTGTTAGGAAGGGTTGTAAAGCTTATGCAGTAACAATAACTTATGAGGAGAATCTAAATAAGACAGATAAATTAAAATTGGAAGACATACTAGTCTTAAGAGAATATGTTGATGTATTTCCGGAAGAAATTTCGGGACCACATCCGAAAAGGGAACTGGATTTTACCATTGAGCTGGTACCTGGTGCAGTACCTATCTCAAAGGCCCCTTATCAAATGAACATACTTGAACTAAATGAATTAAAGTCATAATTAAAATAAATTATTGATAAAAGGTATATTCGACCTAGTGTGTCTCCGTGGGGGGCACCTGTCATCTTCATTAAGAAAAAGGACGGAACCATGCGACTTTGCATAGATTACCGTCAGGTGAATAAGATGACTATTAAAAATAGATACCCGTTTCCTCGCATAGATGATCTGTTTGATCAACTACGTGGAGCCACGGTGTTTTTGAAAATTGATTTAAGGTATGGATATCATCAAGTTAGGATTAAAGATGAAGACATCTTTAAAACAACTTTTAGAACTCGATATGGCCATTACGAGTTTGTCGTCAGGCCATTTGGGCTTACTAATGCCCCAACTATTTTTATGTGTTTAATGAACAACGTCATGCATAAGTATCTAGATAAGTTTGTAGTCGTGTTTATCGACGACATATTAATCTATTCAAAAACTGAAGAAGAACATAAAGAACATTTAAAAATTGTTTTGCAAGAGCTACGAGATCATCAACTCTTTGCAAAGTTTAGTAAATGCGATTTCTTCAAAGATAAGATTTAGTACTTAGGTCATGTGGTGACTAAGGAAGAGATTTCGATGGATCCTGAAAAGATAAAGGCAATTGAAGATTGGCCGGTTCCTAAGGATGTAACTGATGTTCGATCCTTCATGGGAATTACCGGTTATTACCGGAAGTTCATTGAAGGTTTTTCGAGAATCGTGAATCCAATAACTTCTTTGCAGAAGAAAGGAAAGAAATTTGATTGGAACCAGAAATGCGAGGAAAGCTTTAAAAAGTTAAAAAATTTATGAACCAACGCACCTATTTTAAGGATAATTGATCCAAATAAAGAATTTGTAGTGTGTGCTAACGCCTGCAATGATGGTTTAGGCGGTGTTCTGACTCAAGAAGGGCATGTTATTGCCTATAAGTCTAGGAAATTAAAAATTCATGAAAAGAATTATGCAACTTATGATCTGGAATTAGCTGCTGTTATACATGCTCTAAAGATGTGGCGTCATCACCTAAGTGGAAGAAAATTTATTTTAATGACTGATAATAAATGACTAAAGTATCTGTTAGATCAGCCTAATCTAAATGCCAGACAAGCTAGATGGCTAGCCTTTCTAAGTGAGTATGATTTCGAAATTTAGCACATTAAGGGTAAAGAAAATTAAGTTGCTGATGCATTAAGTAGGAATGCAAGGCTAAACTTCACAACAATTATCAGCACTTATACAACATATTTGGTTGAACAACTTAAAGCAGGGATAGAACAAGATGAAATTTACCAAAACATACAAGCTAAAGCAAAAGAAAATCCAACATAAAGCTTAAGTAAAGGGTACAGTTTGAATGCAAAAGAATTTTTACTATATAAAGACATAATATATGTACCTAACGTACCTAAAGTTAAGTTGTTAATTTTGGATGAAATCCATAAAAATCCATACTCAAGTCATCCAGGCTATCAAAAGACTATAATTGTGTTAAGAAAACAATATTTTTGGGCAAATATGAAGACTGAATTAGCAGAGTATATCGCTAGGTGTTTTGAATGCCAACAGGTGAAAATTGAACATTAGCACCTAGCTGTATTACTTCAGCTATTACCCATTCCTAGCTGGAAATGGGAGATAATTAGTCTTGATTTTGTTACTGGACTGCCTAGAAATAAAAAATTTAATGATTCTATCATGGTAGTGGTCGATAAGTTAAGTAAAGCAGCTCACTATATACCTGTTAAAACTATGTATAAAGCTGCAAACATAGCTGATATTTTTCTAAAACAGATTTTCTGACTGCATGGAATACTGAAAGCTATAATCTTAGATAGAGATCCTAAATTTACATGTAACTTTTGGAAATCTCTATTTAAAGGATTAAACGCTATATTAAATTTTGGTACTTCGTTCCATCCTCAAATATATGGACAAACTGAAAGAGTAAAGCAAGTATTGGAAAACTTATTAAGAATGTATGTGAAAGACCAGCTAGGTAAATGGGAGGATTATTTGCATCTGGTAGAATTTGCTTATAATAATAATTATCAGGCATCAGCCAGATTTAGTCCTTTCGAAATCTTGTATGGAAGGAAATGTAATAATCCTATCTCTTGGAGTAATCCGGTGGATAGATTAGTATTAGGTCCTGAACTATTAAAGGAAATGGAAGAAATTGTAAAGCAGGTACAAGGTAATCTGAAAGTTGCTCAGGATCGACAGAAAAGTCAAGCAGACCTTAAAAGAACTCCAAAGGAGTTTCAGGTAGGTGAACATGTGTTCATCAAGGTGAGGCCCAAAAAGAGCTCCCTGAGATTGGGAAGTTGTGCAAAAATAGCACCTCGTTACTGTGGTCCATTTGAAATACTGTCCAGGATTCGACAAGTAGCTTATCAATTAGCGTTACGACCAAATTTACGAGTACATAATGTTTTTCACATTTCTGTATTAAAGAAATATGTTCATGATGCTACTCATGTTGTTAACTGGAATGATGTATAGGTGGAACCAGAAGGAGATTTTCTGGTGGAACCGGACTGTATCCTCAAGCGAAGGGAGATCACACTTCAAAACCGCACCATTGGTCAGGTGAAGGTGCAATGGAAGCACCTTAGTCCAGATGAATCCACCTAGGAATTGGAAAGTAATATGCAGGATATATATCCAATTCTGTTCCAGGGGAGTTCTGAGGATGAAGAATAAATAATATCGAGGACGATGTTATGTTCTAAGGGGGTGTGTATGTCACATGCCCCAATTTTGCAAAAAAAAAAAAATTATATTATTTGATTTTATTAGAGGACAATATGTTAAAATTTATGCTAAGTTGTAATTGATGACTCAGTAGAGTCAAGGATATTTAATGTAATTCTGAATATTTTAATTATAAATAAATAAAGGAAGAGACAACAGCTTAGGAGAGCTGTTAAAAGAGTGTTTACTAGTCAAATTGGTGGAGGAGACTAGGTGGAGAGCAAACAGACATGTGGCAGCATCCTCAAACCACTTCCAACTATTGCAGGTGGTAACCTCCTTACATTTGGGGTCATGATCCCCTTAAAAAGTGGGATCAGAGCAGGTGGCTCAATTAATGACAACTGGCCAAAAAGACCTAGGCAATCTTTATAAAAATGTCCATTGAAGAGAGTTGAGGCTACTCATTCTAGAGAAGTGATCATTCAAGTGAATGTACTTTAGAGAAATTCAATGGAAGGGAATTGTGGAAAGAGTTTGAGGGGATAAACTACTAAGTGATCTAGTGCAGCTTTGAAGTTGAAAGATCTTACTGCTGAGTGCAGGGTGTTTTACTGAGTCATTGGACTAGTCTACTGTTTGCATGCTCCACCAGTTCTCAGCCAAGAAGACCAGGAACAGGTTCGGGGGTCCTGAGGAAGCGTTGTTTGAGCGCTCTCTAGGAGTTTGGTAGGGAGGAACGACCTCCTAACGCTTTTGTTGTCTATCCTAATCAGGTTCTACTTTATTTTGTTTTACTGTGTTAGATAGTTAAATCTAAATTTGAGTATTAAAGGAATGTTAAATATTCGGTTGTAAAATGTTAGAGTTAGTAATCCTTTAGATTATTGAAGAAATGAATTTGAAATAGTAATGTAGTACGATGGAAAAAAATTCTAGTTTGTGTTTTTCCACACCTAGAAGGACCAGGCCGTACTCCAGCACAGATAGAGTATTTACAGTAGATGAAAGAAGATGTTAAGAGACTGAATAGAATATATATGATTCTGCATTTTGTAGTTAGCAGAGTAACTCATTTCAGTATGCAAATATTTATTAAAAAGAATAATGATCTGGTTATCTATGTTTATTGTTTTATGTAAATATATTGGAAAAGAAATAGCAGTAAACTAGTATAGGTAGAAGGATTAAGATAATGAGAAAATATCTTAGCAGATAAGATGTTGTGGTTACAGACATTAGATTATTCTTTTATTTCAAGTTAAAATACTATGGAGGTTAGACTATGTTACGATAGGTTAAATTTTGCTGTGTCACTTAGTAACTAGTTGCAATGCAGTAGAAAAATCACAGTCGAGTTACATTGTTTACATTCAGTTCAATAAAGAAATAAACTACTCATTATATAGTTTATTTTATCATAATATTAACTAAACTAAGACTAACAATTACTATAAACCAAATATGGTTATATTAAAGTATTTAAATTATAAAGAACAAACTAAGTTACAGAATCTATACTTATCTTTTCAAGAACTCTATGTAAAATTCTATCTGTCATTTAGTAAATAAAAACAATAAGAATATGATAATAACTAATATAAAAATAAATATCTATCTATGTAAAGAACTGTTTTATAATTATCAAACAGGTTTGTACCTGTAAAGGTAAACTACAGGGTCGAAACCCTAAACTAAATTTTATTGTTACAAATAAAAACCGTTAAGCTAAAATCCATTTACTTGGATTATTTATCCATAACAATTAAACTACTATAGACTGGTTACAGTACTTTTCAAAAATATATATATGTACAGATACAGCTGTAAAGTATCGTATCACAACACACCTATAATCATATTAATTTAACCTAATTAATAAGTAGAAAAACTATTTAAAATAAATTGAAAATTTTATTTAGATAAGGGTTTCTTTCAGGAAAACCCTAGCTCATATTTCCCGAGCAAATAAGTAAATTTATAAATTACTCTTTGACTGGGTTACAGTCTTAATTAAAAACAATAATCGAATTACAAAATATAATAAACAATAAAATTCTTTATTTACAGTTGGTTAGGGAAAACCCTAACATACACAGAGTCACATATACAGTATATTGCAAAACGAGTTTGAGCTCGAAGACAAACGCTTTTAAAAACTAATGTATTACATTGACAGGCCGCAAGGCTAGAAATTAAAACTAATTACAACACCCAACGCAAGGCCGAGACTACCCAATGATGAAGCGAGGGTTTGTAAACCAAATAGAACCAATAACTTTTAAAAACAAGAAAACCAATTATCTAACGGCGAAATTGGACAAGCTTCCAAGCTCGGGGTTTCACAATCGACAATCATGTTACAAGCAAGGTAAGAACCCATTAGTTGAACCCAGGGCTTACCGGATTGAAGCCACGAGTCTTTGAAGACAACCAACCTTATCTTCATCACGGGTTGCAAGCACAGTCTCAAGATCCTGGAAGGAGAACACATTACAGAGTGTTAATTACAAAACTCTTTATTTATTATAAACCCTACTGTAAAAATACTTTTACTGTGAGTCTTCTTTAACGAAAAGAAAATCAATTATTTACCTTAATAAAGAGTAACGAACAGTCTAGCAACGGGACTGTCACCAACTGCAAAATGTGCATACAAAACCCTACGACGTCGATGGAGCACAACCACAGAAATAAAGCTTAGATTCTCACCACAGTGATAGGCCATGGGGAAGACAAGACGAAGCTAAGGATAGGCTGCGAGCCAAGTGCAACAACTATTGAACTCTTGCATGGTAAAAACGCACATCTACAAAGGCTAGCATTAAGACTGAACGCAGGAGACTACACCAACATTAACCCAAGACTCGGAGCAAGCTGGAACAAGAAGAACACTCACGACCGCCATGAAAACCTTATAGAGTAACCCAAAGGCCAGCGTGAGCTTCAGAGGGAGAATGACAAAGGGTTTAGGGTTGCAATGGTTTTATATCTCCAATACACGGACAGGAGGTGACCACGTGCCCTCAAATATTTCAAACCATGCATGGGTTAATTCCAAGGTTCACCCGCGTTTCAATCATCTCAATTATTTAAACAATGATTTTTATCATAACTATGCATGAACTATGATGTATGCAATTATATATCCCATCGTTAATCATATATACTTTATATCATAATGTTTGATAGCTCGATTTAGAGCGTTGGGTAAAACAATAATATGTTAATGTTGATCTAGTGAAGGGTGGAAATCACTTAATCATTTGGTTAATCCCGAAATCAATCATGCTTAGAACCTTTCAAACTATAAGTGGGTTTATATGCTTGTAAAGCATTGTTGAATATGCATGTTTTGTAAACCAAACCTATCACTTATAAACCAACAACTTGAATGGTTATAATTTATGGTGTTGAATGGAGTTGAATAGCATGGTATTAGATTATAAACATGACTTTTACCAAGTTCGATGTTGATTAAAAAACTTTCATAGACACTAGTTGCTTCTCAACCCGTCGATGCTAGTAATTTACCATATTTGTTTATATTGGACAAGATAGATTATGATTGTTCAAGATAACCTGTACTTAGCATAGGGTAGAATTATGATCATAGTAGAAAGATCTACCATAGCAACCACTATAGACATTAACTTAATGTAAGAGAGGCATTATGATAATAATAAATTACAATGGAATAGCCATGTTCAAGTCTATAATCATTGAAACTACACTGAATGACGTAGACTTAGGAAGTAAGGGCAAATAGTATTCCATCTTGGAACGATGCAGTTATTTGTTTACAATAATCAAGCTTATAATATCAAGGAGTTTTACAGGCAGTAAGTTTCCCTACAGAATGTAAATAACGATCAATTTAGTACTTTTGTAAATAATACGATAATGTATGTGGTTACATTAGTACATGCAGTACCTCGTTAATGTAAGTAAGGAAGTTAATAACCTGTTAGTGAGCAACTGGTTTGTACATATAAGTAATAGGTTGATATTTTCCGTAACTAAGTTAAAAATAAAATTGAATCGTATATTCTATTGAGAATCTTTACTTTTAGTATTGATAACAACTCTTCCATGAGTAAAAACAAATAGTACAAATAAGTATAATGTTTGCAAGTTAAGCATGTTAAAATAGAAATGAGTATGCGACAAAGATTACGAGCTTAGAGTTCACAGTAAGTAGCTTTGGTATCGTTAAGCTTGATAAAGAAAGAAAATTGTTTATATGAACTTTGCTTACAAGAAAAACTGAAGAAAATAAACTACTTTACCTTATTGAAGTTGCTTGGAAATTATCCGCTTATTTTACTAGCATATTATTTTGCAAATAGAAACACTTCTTGATACTCTATGAATTTAAAACGTCTACTTGTTCGATTGTACCTGTAAACTTGTAAGAACCAACAATCTGTTTGCATTAGCGTAAATGCTAAGTAAGCCCAGGATTCAAAGTTAGATTCCACCTACTTGCCATAAAGTAGACTCATTAGTAAAACTGAAAGAAAACATTATGCAAGTAAATCTTTTTTTATGTTACGAAAAAGAAGTTGCTTTAGTTAAAATAATTTGAAAATGTGTAATAATAATTGTTAGACTGTTTCATTTTACGCTAACCATTAGTTGTTAGTAAACCACATATCCAACATTTTATGTTATCTCAAAATTTTAAATTTTTGTGAAAATTTGGGGGTTTTGACACAAATGTACGCCAAAGAGCAGTTCCAACAGATGAGCCTGCATACATGGGGATGTCTTTTACAAGAGGTAATTGTCCAAAGTCACCAAGAAGAATTATGGAACAACCACAAAATGGGATTTTAGATTGCAAGGGGAAAGCTTGGCGTAAGCATGCATCAATTTGAGTCAACATTTTTGGACCAATAAAGCTAATTTCATCTATGAGAATATAGCAAATATGGGGAAGTTCTTCTTGAAGTTTTGAAAGGGATTGGCCTTCAAGAGGGTGTATTTCACCAATGGGTATTTGAAGAGTAGAATGTATTGTAGATGCATGTATGTTAAAAGCAACAACACCCGTTGGAGCAAGGAGAAGAAGTGGGCAGGCATTTTGTTTAGATGAGTTTGAAGTGCAAATTTGAGGCAAGATATGAGGTAAGATTTTTCGGTTCCTGCAGTACCTTGAATAACCAGTTTTAGCAGTTGAGCAAATGTACTGTTACTGAAATGGGACATGACAAGATCAAAGGCTATGCATTATGTGGGAGACAAGGAATGAGGAGAATTGGAGAAGTACAGGATATCTTCATGTAGTTGAATGGACAAGCGATTCACCTCAATGAACGATGTTGTCGTCTCATGCAATTCGGTGCATATATTGTTATGTGACCAATTGTGATTTTCGTCAGATTCACGATGGCCAAGAATTTCAAGGTCATTAACTTCAATGTTATTGCCTGGTCTCATTTGAGATAGAAGTTCCCATTCATCCATGGTATGGGACAACGGAAACGTAATAGCATCAGAGTTTGAACCATCGGATAGAGGTGTAGAGGGTTCTTCTTTTGTACGTTCAAAATGCCACAAAACATATGTGCCTTTAATCTGATGCCAATGAGAAATAATTTCAATAGTTGTGGTTCCAATATCATGAGGGATAGACTGAAAAGGTTTGTATAGAAGAAGTTCACTCCAACAAAATAGTTCAAAAGATGAAGAATCAGGGGGAGGAATGGAAGTGAAATGTGGATAGACTCTGACAATTTTGTCACACAAGTTTTGTTTCCATGGATTTTTTTTCCTATTAGGAGAGAAAGACCAACAATGAGTAGCTTCAAGTAGAGTTAGATGCTCAAGAGCAATGGGTATTTGCATGTAAGAAAAAATGAAGGGGGGCGTTGCAGGGGTGTTATTAGTTTCATTAGAAACACGGCGGAACACAGTTTGGCTCACATTTAGGGAAAAGAAGTGATGGCTACAAAGAACAAGAGGAAGTTTTTGCAGCATGTGACACGCCTCTTGTGCACTAATGTCTCTTTCTGCAACTGTTTGTGCAAGAAATTGTTTGATTGGCTGAAGAATGGGGCTTTCGCTTGGTGTAGCATGTGCAAGTCGAGACAGAATGGCATGATAGGTTTCTGATTTTGGCTCTACTTTTGATGCATACTTTGAAATGTATTTGAGGACAACATGTTTACAAAGAACATGTTGGCAATCAACATTAGCCCTCCATATTGAAATCATGGTAGGATTGTGAATATTTAGAAGAGGATCATTTCTTGCAGGATAGTAGGTTTTCTGTCGATTTTGATCAATGAATAACGAAGAAGTAGCTTGCAGCTCATATGGAAAACCATAGCGACATTGAAGAGATGTTCCTTTCTTACGAAGGCAAGTTGACTCTGAACATTTGGTGTGCCTTTGAACAAAATTGACAAGTTCTTCATAGTCAGTTTAGTAGTTTGATGCAAATATCGATGGTGATGCAAGACTGCATGGATCATTTGTAGTAGAATGGTGAGACTCAAATGTGGACAACTGGGAATTACAAGGATTCCAAGCTGTCACATGTGTGTCAATTTTTTTTTTTGTAGCTTCAACTGCAACATCATCTTCCCAATCTAATGTGTCCATATTTGGTGCATTTTCCAACCAAATAAAACCATGAATGTGAGTGGATCCTCTATGTTTCCATTCATATCTAGAAGGGAGGAAAAAGTATATATTAGAAATAAATTGTATAAAGATAAAAATAGATAGAGAGAAATAGAAAGGAATAGATGGTATAATACTTGCACCAATAATCGGTTATATGAAAACCTTTTTGAAGCACCTCTTCAAGAAAAGTTTTGAATCTGTTGTGCATGTATTGTGATGTAATATGTGGATTTGATATGATGTTGCGAACCTTCCATTGATAAACTTGACCTGAATCATTAGGAGCTTTACTAGGCATTAGAGCATGCAAATCTAGCCATTTTGTGTGAGTTGCACTAAGGGTGAAGAAGAATGTTGGTGTACCTTGTCGATTGATCATATTTGTTAGTTCAGCTCTAATTTTGTTCCAACATGATCGTGTTCCACATAATGAAGACCCAAATCTTGCGACCCGCTCACCAATTTTATCATTTGGCATGTCTTGCAATTGGTTGACAAGCTCATGTACTGTCGGAGGTAGCGTATCTTCCAGATTTTTTTTGACAAAAACAGAGGCAGTACTATTCCTTCGATGACGCATAATTAGATTGTATATGTAGTATCGAAAGCGAGGATGTTGAGCAAATCTGTTGTCGTGATAGCGAATAAGGTGGAGTGCATATTCGTGCATATCAACTTGATGAATGCGTGGTTGTAATAACATTGTTGTACCTGTGGGAAACAAAGTTGGAAAAGCCATGGAAAGAAGGCCTTCTGTGTTGTTCTCATTGATAGGGGACATTTCTATATGGGGCCAATCTATGGAAGGTGGGAGTGGGATATTTGGTCTGTGTAACAACTGTCAAATTTCTTCAACCTCAGTTCTAGTATTGTTTTGTGTTGAAATAAATGACGAGGATGGCAATTCATAGGGTTCAAATGAATTTGGTGGTTGATCTGTACATGATAAGCTTTGAGGATGAGATGAAGTAGCATTGATATTAAGATGCATAATCAAAGGTGAAATGTCTGCTGAAACAAGTGGAAAAGAAGCTAATGCAACTGGGTTGATTTGTACATCCTTGTAGTATGGGTCGTTTTCATTTTGAATTGAAGGGTAGCAAAAACATTTATTCGACTAACAAACAGTTCATATGGTTTGTTTGTAGAATTGCATTTCCGAACAATGAGTATGTAAAGTTCTGATACTAAATGCGGTAGGTATGTCGCAATGTTGGAAATGTCTTGGGGGAATCAAATAGTATGACCAGAGTATTTATATTGACCACCATGAGCATGAGTGACTTGCAATATGGGATTAGCATGATTAATGAGAATCTCTTCAACATGTGTAAGTACTGCAAGGACAGGTGGTTGCTTCCCCAGATCCATATTGTTATCCAGTGAAAAGAGCTGCCCTTTTCGTTCTAGAATACAACCTGAACAAGTGTATGCCTCATGGAACTTTTTTGTTACAATACCAGGGTAACATTCTTTGCAAATCGAGCAGACATGCATATTAGCTAGTTGGTCCACTTTTTTACGAAATCGTTGATGTGCATCATTGAGTTGGTTGTTCAATGGATTTGGAACAAGAGATGGAAGTGAAGCTGAGTCGACATGTTCTACAAGAGAATTTGAAGAAGACATATTGACATGCATATGAGCAGCCCTGTAAAGATGACGTTGTTTCTTGTTGTTTTTATCTCTATCTTGTACATATAAAACTCTTTTTCGTGCATTGGCTTGTTCCTTGTCATGGGTTGGCATAATTCCTACAAGATAATTGTAACCTTGTTAAACACCTAGAAGCTTTGATTGTTGGAAGAAACACATTTCATACATGTATTAGCTGGAAACTATGTGGATATACAACAGAAGAAAAAAATCAAGCGTGAATTCATTACATAAGGGGAAGTAAGAATGTAGCTTAAAATAATATAGCAGGAGTAAATTTTGTTTTTCAAGTTGTAATTTGATAATTGTAAGAAAATGGAATTTTAGAAGAACAAAGTGTAGTGTGAGAAAGTATATATGAAAAAATAAGTTACTGTAATTGTTGTTATGTACATGGTAATCAAAAGTTATGCCCAAAAACAAGATAACAAAGTTGTGCATCTTATAAAAAACATGATAGCAAAATAGTATTGTATTTAAAAACTACCATATAGGTTTTTTCACCAATTTGCATAAGAAATGGTGGGTGATAGCCTATACATTGGAAGTATGAAACTGCAAGAAAGTGGTACTACAACAAAGTAAAAAAAAATACCCTGCTATGTTGAACAATGAAACAAGGAGTTAAAATTGAGAATTGAAAGCATTCATTATAAACAATGAAGAATGGTTAAGTACCAACTTGAAAAAACGTATATATTTATGTGTCCATCTGAAATTGCCGTTTATGTGTTTTCAATTACAACTTTTAGGTGTGCAACTCTGCAGAAGGTCTCTATTTTAACCGACAATGTAAGAAGTAATTTTTTGTTGTAGATCCTCTGCACTATTTCATCAAGTGATGTTGTTTCAGTTGAGAGAAGACACAGATCTTTTGCAGAAATTCCCATGAGTTGGTTTGCAGCATCATCAAATGCTATCACACCATGAATGGATCCGGTAACATATTCCAAGTCAACCTTTAGTATATATCAGTAGTCACATTCAAGAAATTCTCCATCACATTTAGCACAATGCCAGATGTCTCCAACTTTCTAAGCAATCTTGTTCATGCATTGTATTCCATCAACAACAAGAGGGCATGCAAGGAAATAAAAGTCATTCATGTTAACATTTGTGATGGTTGCTTCAAGAGAGTAGCAAACAACTTTTTCAGATGATTGAAGAGTTTGGAGGTCCTTGATGGTAGTGACTCTACGAGATCCAGAGTGAGAGGCATTGAACTTTCGGCTTAGCGATGGTGATGCTGAATGAAATCCATTTTCATGAAACCAGTTTTACAAAATTGAAGTTTGTTTAATATCTGGGTTTATAAAAACAGTAGTATTGGAAATAGTTCCAACAATTTTTCCATTAAATTCTGTAACACGACCACCTTTGATTGCTACAGCTGGAGGCGTAGGTAAACCACGGAGGCTGGCAAGTTTGGCTCCTTTAATTTGGCAATGGTCACCCCAAAGTGTTATGCCAATACTATTTCCTGACATGTCATGGAGTCCAATAGTGCACCTAACAGTCTCAACGTTATCTCATTATCGTATTGTGGATGATGGAGAAACTGAAATTACAAGGCCAACAAGGTCCACCATGGAATTGACAAGTATAGTTTGTATCTCATCAATGGTTTTAAAGTTAAAGCAAAAAAAAGGTATTAAGGGGTATTCATTTAAGTATGGTTGGATGGTTGAGGACGAACCTAGGAAAATCTCATTATGGCTTTTCAAATGGTTGAAAATTGGATTGGATGCTTTCACTGTGCCATTTGATACTATGTACACTATTCCTATATGTATTTGTTCATACAAAGAGACTGCCAATTCATTGAATGTAGATATATGTATTTCATCATGTGAAGCATTAACAATGTCAAATCCAAATATTTTTGCAGACTCTCGTTGGTTTCCATATTCGTGTATCTTTGTCTTGGCAATACCTCGACCTTGAATGTTCCATACTTGGCTAGAACAGGTTAGTGATGTGAATGGAATAGTTGATGTAGCCAAGGCAGGGTTATCATCTATAGAGCTAGGATTCACTGGAACAGAGGAACAACTCTGCGAGGGAGAAGGTGCAGGTAAGTGGTAAGGTGTAGGATCTCCAATAATTGCTGCATCCACTGTGACAACCTCGAGTGCAAGCAATGAGATAGTCCTGTGAGAAGAAGTATGTTAGAGTTGAATAGGATTAAAAAACACTAGATGCATGAACAGGGTGAAAATGATTAAGTGGACAAAGACAAAATGGAAATTAAACATACATTACACTATGTACCATGTTTGATGTACACTTGGTAAGTTTGAGTATAGATCCTTCTTTGAGTTGTCCAGTTTCTACAAGACTATTATATATAGTTGGAAGTAATATCTCATGCTTGTGAAGCCCGTATGAGCTAGAAATTCAGAACCGAATAGATGATGAGTTCAGTGAGTTCACTTGGTTTAATAAGGAGACTTGTACCAGCGGGAAAATGTTGACAGCACCATGCAACAAGAGTGATATAGAATCTTCAGTTAGCATACTCTCCATAGTGTGACTCAATTTTTTTCCTGTGAAATTAAAAAGGCCAAGAAACAATCACTCTGGAGATTGATTCTATGGTAGTTGTTCAAAATTTGCAATAAACATTAATAGATTAATTTGTGTCGTATTTCAATTTTTCACTATAAATGTTGTAATTCTTAAATAATTTTGAAACTAACACAAGCACTATCAGCAGTGATTTTTTTCAAACTTTGTGAGAAAATATGTACTTTCACTGTAAATATTGTAACTCTTAATTGTATTCATTTAGTCTTCTTAATATATTATATAGATTATAATATAATCCATTATCCTGCAACCCACACCCCACAAGTGCGGGATGCGGGATGTGGGGTATGGGATTACTAAATAATATTCCATTCACCACCCTCATCCCGCATCTTGCATCCCACATTTTCCTAGGTGGCAATGCACAATCCCACAAAATGCGGGTTGTGGGGTACGAGATTACTTAAAAATATTTCATTCACCACCCTCATCCTGCAGCCCGCATCCCGCAATTTCCCAGGCGGCAAGAGGAAATCCCGCAAGATGCAGGTTGCGGGTTGCGGAAACACAGAAAAAAATCCTAAATCAAAGGTGTTTGCCGTTTGGAGCTTCAGAGTTTCCTTATTTAGTTGGACTAGAACAAAGAAAGGATTATGTCATTCCCTTTCAGTCAAAGCAACAATAACATCAAAACAAAGCAAGGGTGTTGAAACATCTTGTAATTAGACTAAATGAATATTCAAATTTTTTTAGCAGACTAAAGGAATACTTGCAAATTTAAAGAAACTGCAAACTGCAAAAGAGGATACATTAATAACTAATAATCAGACAAAGCAGCAATAACAACAAACACAAAGCAGGGGGTAGACTAAAGGAATACCTGCAAATTTAAAGAAACTGAAAACTGTGAAGAGTAACTAAAGCGTACCAAAATAAATATGTGGTTACCTGAAGGTCTATTTACATGCGCAAAGCAAAGGCGATGCAATAGCAAACGTGACAAATGCAGTATTGTAACATGGTTTTTAAGATCGCCATAAGCTGCACAAAGATGAAGATATTGACCCATGTAGGAATCATATGACAAGCTTTCTTGCATTAATTGAGCAACAATGCATTGACATGGTCAAACTGTATTGATTAAATAATTTTGAAACTAACAAGAGCACTATTAGCAGTGATTTTTTTTTCAAACTTTGTGAGAAAATATGTACTTTCACTGTAAATATTGTAATTCTTAATTGTATTCATTTAGTCTTCTTTATACAGTATATAGATTAATATATAATCCACTATCCCGCAACCCGCACCCTGCAAGTGCGGGTTGCGGGATGCGGGGTACGGGATTACTAAATAATGTTCCATTCACCACCCTCATCCCGTAGCCCGTATCCCACATTTTCCCAGGCGGCAACACGCAATCCCGCAAAATGCGGGTTGCGAGGTACAGGATTACTTAAAAATATTTCATTCACCACCCTCATCCCGTAGCCCACATCCCGCAATTTCCCAGGCGGCAATTGGCAATTCCGCAAAATGCGGGTTGCGGGTTGCGGAAACATAGAAAAAAATTCCTAAATCAAAGGTGTTTTTTGTTTGGAGCTTCAGAGTTGCCTTATTTAGTTGAACTAAAACAAAGCAATGATTATGTCTTTCTCTTTTAGTCAAAGTAGCAATAACAACAAAAAAATCAAGGGTGTTGAAACATATCGTAATTAGACTAAATGCATATTCAAAAAAATTCAGCAGACTAAAGGAATACTTGCAAATTTAAAGAAACTGCAAACTGCAAAAGAAAATACATTAATAACTAATAATTAGACAAAGCAGCAATAACGACAAAACAAAGCAGAGGGTAGACTAAAGGAATACCTGCAAATTTAAAGAAACTGCAAACTGTGAAGTGTAAATGAAGCATACCAAAATAAATATGTGGTTACCTGAAGGTCTGTTTATATGCGCAAAGCAAAGGCAGTGCAACAACAAACGTGACAAATGCAGTATTGTAACATGGTTTTCAAGATAGCCATAATTTGAGCAAAGATGAAGATATTGACCCATGTTGGAATCATATGACAAGCTTTCTTGCATTAATTGAGCAACAATGCATTGATGAAACATTAATGCAGTGGATAAAGGGACATGGGAAAATTGTATTGATTTCAATGAAGCACCAGTAAAACGGAAGCTCAGCCAAATTGTGAGCGTAAAGACAGAAAACTCATCCAGAATAGCGTATGCTAAATCCAAAGAAACCGGTAAAGCAAAACTACGCAATATCGTCGAGAATGAGTTTCCCGATTCGAGATAAATGAACCGCGGGAAAGGACTATAAAATCCTGTAAAAAAAATCGCCCGGATCGGTGGTTCAGGACAACAGATGAAGAGTATAGAATACATGCAAACCATCTTTTAGGGAAACACAGTAAACAACAACTGCAAAGAACAACCCGCAACTGCCAACCAATTCATCAATCCATTCACTTGCAGCAACGACTGTAACACACATGACAACAATGGTCTACGGGGTAGAAGTTTTAGTATCGAGATGGCAGAATTGGGGACCCAAATAAAATGCATTAGCTAAACACCAACTCCAAAGAACGACCTGCAACTGCCAATCAATCCATCAATCCATTCATGTGCAGGAACAACCATAACACAGAGGACACCAGCGGTCTACAGGACAGAAGTTCGCGAATTGAGATTGCAGAATCGAGACCCAGCTAAAATGGAGAGGAAAAAAATTCTCATTGATCAGCACAACAGTTGTCCACAATCAATTGGCTAATCCGACACGACACCTGTCGAACTGTGAATGGCCAGGGAGACGAGGAATCTTTGAGATTGCGTCTCCCTAGGGAAAACGCCTTCGGCGTAAATATAAAGTAAATAAAAAACATTATATCCTTTTATAACATAAAAGAAATAAAGCTACCATACATCCATCTTAAACATTTATTTATTTCCATAAATAAAATCATAATGACCATTCATTCATTTCCACCTTATTCAAATTGAAGTTGGTTGAATATTTAGTCTAGTTCATCTTATTTGTTTGTTAACTAATCTAGATTAAAAAAATATGTTATGAAAATAGTAAATCCAAATGCTTAAAATGTATAATCACTTTTGAGAAGTATATTTTAACAACTTGATTGTAAAAAAACACATAAATGGGGTTCCCACAATATTTTAACAACTTGCTTGTAAAAAAACACATAAATGGGGTTCCCACACAATTTGATTTGACATATAAAATAAGGAGGTGTCTTCACGTGTTTTCTATTGTTGATGTACTATGTATATTTTTTAAGAATATATACTATGAGATGCATGCATGCATGTGAGATTATTTGATAATATCATAATGCCTGGTGAAAGTAATAAACATATGTAAGGCTTTTGATAAAATAAAAGTATACCTTACACCTTGCACACCTTTGTTTTTGGACTTTGCAACACTACTTTATGCACTTGTATGAGCACCTGCAAAATGTCATTATTTCGTTTGTGATGCATAGAAAATTTATGATAAAACTAAAAAAAATATCTCCAATGCAACACTACCAATTAATATGTAAAGGAGAATTGAATTGGAAAAATGTATTATTGATTATAAATAAGTTATTGCATATAATCTTTTGTGTATGTATGTGCTAGTAAATATCATTATATTGTTTCTTTTAATGTTGTAAGAGTTGTTTATATTGTTTAACGTAGATACCAATAGGCATTTACCTATACCTAATTAGCATCCACGAAAACAACAATTAAAATATGTAAAGTAAATTTTGTAAATGAATTTGGCTTAAACACTATTATACAGAGAATGGAACACAATAGTTAGGCCCATCGTCTAGAAGATGCCTAGCAACAAAAGAAAGCATACTACTCCCCACCACCTCAGGTATGCTCACGAGAATCCCACAAGCAATTTCTATAGATAAACTACGTTTTTCATTCCCTCTTATTCCCTCTTATCAGCCAGCCAAGCAACCCGTTTATCTTCTTTTTTCACACTACTTACGTTCCATAGTGTCAAGGAATGCGTTGAAACGCATGTGGTTTTTAAGTTCCAGAAATTACATTTATAAAGATTGACAGTAAGGTGTTGACCTTTGACCTTTAGTATGAAAACCAATCTTAATCTAGACTCTAGAGCAGATCAAAGAAGAATGTCGAGACATTAAACAAAGCATTTAGGAACCTGTCAAGCTTTCTCTGGATAGAAGATGATGCCACTATGATGTCTAGAGAATGTGATGAGAAGGAAGGTTGGGTCGCCTCCGAGGAAGGTCCTTTTGTGTAGGTATACTTTTGGTTTTGTATGTAGTTGTTGCAAGAAAAGGTAGTTACGAGACATTCAATCTTGGAAGAGGAAATCATTATTTTGGTTTAATAGACGTATTATAGAAAGGGGGCATAACCTCCATTCAAATATTCAGACTTTAACTTGATTAATACAAATTTTCACTAAAAAAAGGGAAAATAAATGATTTAGCGATCACCTCCAACAATAGTAACAAGATGGCATTATTAGGTATGGGGACCTTAATTTGCATGTTTTTCAATAAGGTTCGAACTTCATAGAGAACTGCATCTTGCATTCTTCAACATTATTGCAAATAATCTCTTCTTTTGACAGTCACCTTAAACCATTAACTGAGACAAACTATAAGTAGAAGACAAATTAACATAAACTGTAAACATAATCAAATTTGCATTGCTATTTTTATTGAGTTGAAATGGAAAACATCAGAGATTTCAAAAATATGTATTTTATCAAAAGATGAAATTACTCATCTATAATATGTCATACACTAAATATAGCTTATATTGACAATTTACGTGTTAAACTATTTAACCAATAATAAGCCTACGATAGAATTTTGTAATCCATAACATTTGGCAGTCCTTAGGCTAGGCGTCTGCGATATTGAAAGAGGAAATCCATAACATTTGGCAGTCCCTGTGCTACTACTTTTAGATAGTTGTAAAAATACACTATCAAATATCAAAAACAAATAAAAAATTAAATGTCAAAAACAAATTAATATTTATTTATAAAAACAAATTATTAATTACTACTTATAGATAGTTGTAAAAATACACTACCAAATATAATAAAAGAATTAATGGTTATTTCTGTAAATACACTACCAAATTATAATTAAAGAATAAACGTTTATTTTTTAAATCCAAAATAGTGTCAATTTACCAAAATTTTACAGCCGATTCAAAATAACTTTTGTTACGGCTAACTTTTACAAACTCAAGGATAAGTTTCAAGAGCATTACTTTTCCTTTTCTAGATTAATTTCAATAATTAAAGCGACGACTTGCCTCCCCTAAGGTGTTCCTTAGGAAAAATCTAA
>LPNX010310005.1:186581-217192 GCA_001517045.1 Pseudotsuga menziesii | reverse complement strand
AGGTTACATCAACAATTTAATTGTGGAACTGGAAATACACAACTCAGGGTTTGTTTCAACTTTCAGCTCAACTGCTTAAATAAATTTAATCTCAATCGCTATTAACTTCAGTCTTCAAAGGCAGCACGATAGAATCACGGGTTTATGACCGCAATTGCACTTCTAGATTATAGTATGTAACTAAAACAGTGAGTTGGTGATTGAGCAGTAGCAGTGATTCATGAACACTAAGATCAAAACTCATGGAGTTGTGAACTCTAAGCACTAGCATGAGGGTTTCTTTGCTAAGTAGTGACAAGTAGAGAGAAAAACTTTGCGCGTGGGTTGGGAGTCGGGACTAGGATAGGTAGACCATAGGGTTTTAGGACTAAGGTTCAAGTGAAGAAACAAAGGTGAAGAAACCAAGCTCAATTTTTTTTATTTTTTAATTAAATTCGCCTTAAAATTCGCCTTAAAATTCGCCTTTAGATTCGAACCAGCTTGAGATTCGGCAAAATTCGAACCTGAAGGTTCAAATTCACCGAATCTTGTGACTTAGGGAAAAATCAAGGAATCCTCTTTAATCAAATTTCTTAGCCTACTATCAATCAACCAAATCAACGTAAGTTGTAAGTTTTGTCGGCAATGGAAACATAAAAATTATTATTAACTTATATACGACACACACCTTATAGAAAACATTTTAAACTGTGCTATAGGATTCAGAAGCTTCATACATACATTAATCACATCAATTCTCTAATACATATAATGATTAATTACTACCCATACAATCTGTTTCTCTCTCTCTCTATATGCTTGTTAGAATCATTACATAAGGAAATCAATATGTATGTATATATGCTTGTTAGAATGAAAAAAATCACGGGAGGGAAAGACTTATAGTAAGCTGACTTCAGCTTGACCTAATTATCATAACAATACCCCACCAACAAAGGAAAGGAAAGAGAATAACATAGTTTTAAGTTCAAGAATGTTAATGACCATTAACTGAGACAAACTATAAGTACAAGACATATTAACATAAACTGTAAACATAATCAAATCTGCATTGCTATTTTTATTGAGTTGAAATGGAAAACATCAGAGATTTCAAAAATACGTATTTTATCAAAAGATGAAATTACTCATCTATAATATGTCATACGCTAAATATAGCTTATATTGACAATTTACGTGTTAAACTATTTAACCAATAATAAGCCTAGGATAGAATTTTGTAATCCATAACATTTGGCAGTCCTTGGGCTAGGTGTCTGCGATATTGAAAAGGAAATCCTTAACATTTGGCAGTACCTGGGCTAGGTGTTTGCGATATTGAAAGACGAAATCCATAACATTTGGCAGTGTCTGGGATAGGCGTCTGTGATTCATGTAATAATCATGTTATTAGTTATGATTAAGTATTAATTTTAGTTTCTTCTCTCATACCATTTGATGTTTATCAACATTTCAAATTGGAGAATGAAGGTTAATAGAAATTTAATGAAATGTCAGGCTTCAAACATCATGCAACTTAGCAGAATCAAGAAGGGCTCTGAGAATATTTGTAGAGATGACGAGGGATTGTTGATAATAGAAGAAGAGGTAGCAAAACTGATGGATGAAAACATGGGGTCAGCGACACAGTATCTGCAAACTAAAGGTCTATGCCTCATACCTTTATCGATCGTAACGACAATATCTGGCAGATCAGCCATGCAACCTAATGCCCTTCTAAGAATCCCAAGCCCTTGTGCATCGAATCACGTTATCAATTCAACACATCCCACCAACGAGAGCAAAAGCAAGAGCAAGGAGGGAATAGCATGATAGGCAGTCAAATTCCACGAGGGGCCACTGCCTGCAATAGTGCACTTACTTGGACTAACAAACTTTATTATGATTAAAACGATAAGCATTGTATTGTGGCTCACGATATTGAAAGACAGAATCCATAACATTTGGCAGTCCCTGGGCTAGGCGTCTGTCCAAACTTTCACCTACTTCCATACTTCAGTAAAAAAAATGGATTTTGTCGCTATTTATTTACAATAATCTTGGGGTGTTTTGATCTGTTTTGCAGGCGGTTCCAGTGTATCTATCTGAAATGGCCCCAACCAGATTAAGAGGAGCGCTTAATATTGGATTCCAGTTGTTCACAACGATCGGCATCCTGGAAGCTAACCTAATAAACTATGGCACAAACAAAATCTAGGGTGGTTGGGGATGGCGGGTTTCCTTAGCCCTAGCAGCGGTTCCCGCAGACATAATGACAGTGGGAGTGATGGGGCTTCCAGATATGCCCAACAACATACTCGAGAGAGGGCACTTGGAAAAGGGGAGAGCAAGGTTTGAAAGAATATGTAGAACTAAGGATGTACAGGTAGAGTTTGATGACATCGTGGAGGCCAATGAAATGTCGAAAAGTGTAAAAAACCCATTCAAAAACATCCTAGAGAGGAAATACAGACCTCAGCTAACCAGCTCAAAGACAATGTAGTTCCCTTATCTCTTGACACAATGTAGATTCATTCATGCATAGCACGTGGAAAGAAGGGCTTTACACTGCGTTCTGCCACAGTTGTTTTTTTGAAAAATTGTGCTTCTGCATTAACACGTTACTTCATGTTATCGCTAGGTGTCCTGCATCCCGTAAAGACTAAGCTCTATGCACTTGGTTAGAAAGGAAGAACGATCTGTAGCTAACGTTGCGACTTGGGATGGCTGGGGTTGTGCATGACAGGTTTAGATCAGAAGACTCAGGTACCACTGGAGCTAGAAATAGTGCAGAATGCATGAATAATCTATATTTTCACACTGGATTATCAAGAGTGTGGGGATACAGGACTGCAACGCATAGGTTTAGATTTGGAAACTGAAAGCTGTTACTATTCTAAAAAATTGAAGGAAGGATACTTTTGGAGGGAATTCAGATAGGCAATACTATTAGGAGTGAAATTATTCTGTTTATAACTGAACTGTTGTGAATGTTGAAGTTAATTTGCAAAGCTAAAGTTGAGGCCTATGATGCTAAACCAAGTAGGGAGCAACCACTATGGCTAAGAGAGGTCGCTGAGAGCTCTTTGACCAAGTTTTTTTAATTTCACCAGGTAACAGGCTAAACCATACTTGAATTGAAGTGCTACAGGTCCGACCTACATTAATGGTCACTAGAGACAGAATTCATAAAAAAGATACTTGTAGAAAAATATATGACCGGATCTAATAGAATGCAGTCTAATGATTGTGAAGTCCCTCAATGATGCAGTCCAATGAAGAATTCAAGGCCTCTACATTGTCGGGGAGCGCAACAGAAATATTCTAGCAAGATGAATCACAGGTAAATATAAATTCGTAGTTCATAGGTAAATATAAAGTCTTTGTTTACAGGTAAATAGGTTAATATGGCCATATGTAAATATATATAATTTATGGTACACTGCAACAATTATTCTTCCCCAAGCTGGTATAATAAGTCTTGCATGATAAAGTTCTAAGGAAAAAATGAAAATTAGTGAAGAAATTGAAAGAAGAAAGATCATATTTTATATTGAAAAAAAAACGTTTTTTTTTCATCGAATGGAAGAGTTTTCTTGTCAATGTAAATACTTTGTTTAGCGATATAGATTTCGTTTCAGCTGGTTTAGATGCTGCCTATAGGCCTTGAGTTGCTCTATTTTTTACAATGAAATGATTTTACTTGTTTTAAACTGGACAGTAAACTCATGTTATAACAGAACCGACTTGCTATAAAACAATAAAGCAAGCTAAGTTGGAAAGAATACCTGATAACACTGCTTCCTCTAATTCTTTAGCAGACCTTTCCAGGTTAATGTCTTCAATGGTGCTTCCTCTAATTCTTTAGTAGACCTTTCCAGGTTAATGCCTTCAATGGTAAGAATAAACTTTCCCCTTGCAATCGCCTTTCTATTCTTGCACCAACAACATCACATTGTAGTTATGTTGGAGCACAAAATCTGTCTTTCACAATGGCATAATTATATATAGAATGAATGACTGGAAGAAATACAACATACAAGGATAGAAATACAAGCCATAGAAATTTCATGAATAACTACAATATAGCTAGGCTCGGCTGGAAAGTATTACCTTAGAAGACTAGCATATGCATATGTAGAGTGATGGTCGGATTAAGCATCCCAATAATGAATATATAAGTAGGCGAAAATGATTTAAACATAGTCGGTTGGTCTACCTTACATTCAATGCAGGTTGGTGCATTCATATAAATGCTCGAATAAGTATTTCTCTTGCGTGTAAGAGAGCAGGTGCTAGTTTAAATGGCCGTCCTTTCAATTGACAGAAATGCCAGGTAGTAGATGAAGATCAACGAGATAGAAATTCCAGGTAATAGATGAAGATCAACGAGGCAGTAGATCAAGCAGATCAAGATCAACGAGGCAGATGACCCCAATCATTGGATGAAAGCATCCTACGGATGAAAAAAAAAACCATTAAATTCGGGGAGTTGACTCCCACTTGTTGAAATTCCTTACGACGTAATTAATAGGTTTGGAATAAGTTGAGAGGCATAAATTACTAATATATAGTTTAATGGAAGTTATGGACTCAACTCTAGATAGACTCTTAATCAAAACAAAAACTTTAAGAACCCTCACTCTTTTTTATTCATATTTATAAATTGCATTGGATCTATCACCCTCGGAGCACCTTACCTAGCTAATTTTTCTTATAATGTTACGTTGCCAAATGAAAAGCTTATTGGGTGATGCATGGTTTCACTACAATAGAGATGGAGCCATTGGAGTACAACTAAACGTTCATCTAATGGTTTTTTATTACCACGTTCATCTAAATTTAATTTAATAGTTTTATCGCAATTGGAGTTAATTTAATAGTTATCTAATAGTTAATCTAATAGTTATCCAATATACACCGAATGTGGGTGGCATCTACATGAGGGCACGTGGGAACCATGCTCGACTCTAACCCATGTGCCAACACCGGAACTAGGAGCAGGTGGTTATTAACACGACATTAGTCCGGTTAATGGTGCTCTTAATGGCTCCTCGAGCGAAGGCTCTGAGTGATGGTTGAGATGTGTAAAAGGACGAGCAGCATTCAAAGCAGAGGGTTAGCAAGATTGCTCCCGCATGTGGAGAGGGGGATTTATATCCATGGCAACGTGGGCATGGAATTGAATTGCGCATTATGGGTTATTTACCTGTTCTTCAAATCTATAAAAAGAGTGAAAGTTGAGTGTGAAGAACCAGTCACCGTGGCAAATTGTCAGAAAGGTAAGCCATGGCATGGAGGCAACGGTCGTGCAACCTCGGGTCATTAAGGGTATGGTCATTGCGAAGAGGGGGGTTATGTTGGTTTTGTCTCTGCATCTACGCGGGGTCTAATAGACGATTGGGAAGCGAGTATTGCAGCTCAACAACTTGCCTCTGCTCGCTCAGCGGGAAAAATTAACCACTACTGGGTGGTTAAGAACATGTTGGGGCTCTCGATGGATGGATGTTCAGTCACGATGGAAAAATGCCAAGTCAATTTCCTCGGACATTCGGGACACCATGCAACAAATCACAGATAGTTTGAACAATCTGGAAGAGAATTTAGAATGGGGGCATACTTTGTTTGATATGAGGTTCAAGGCGGTTGGGGCATCAAAGTCCAACCCAACAGGGGATAACATCATTGAGGCAGCCTCTCATAGTGTCTCTATGGATTTGTAGAAGAATACCAAACAATGCAGCAAGCCACTTGGTTCATAAACAGAAGGACAGGGGGAAGCGTTGTCATCGACTGGGCCTATCTTAGAACCTACCCACAAGATTCGTTGCTTGGATATGGAGGACCTGGTATTGCCGCGCAAGTTGAAACCCATGCCAGTTAAGCTTTCAGTGGAGGACTGTCCTATCTCAAACTACAAAGCCTATCCTATAACTGAAGAAGGAACCGACTCTGCTCATGGCGAACGCTCGCACTATATGAGGTTTCTCTAGTTTAGAAAATTACCTTGTTTTCAGTTTTTTTGTTATCCTTGTTAGACAAGTTGTTAGATGGTAGAATGCTTCATTTTAGAATGATGTACTTAAACTCTTAGACTTTTAGATGTTCTTGGATCTGTTTTCCCTCTGTTGGGAGGGCCTTTTTTTGCTCTATGCTGGTTAGAACCGTCATCATTTTTTATTGGTTCGAATGGTGGTTTCATTTTTCTCGGGCCACCTTGAAGTTTTGCCAAGGAAAATCTCTATATTGCGCATCCTATTTTATTGATATAATATAGTCCAACTTCACAAAAGAAAAAAATAGTTATCTAGTACAATTGTGATTAGAGTTGAAGTTAAGCTTATAGTTGTATAATAGGTTGATTTAAGCTAATAGTTAATTTACAAGTTAATATATAGCTGATTGATTGGAGTTGAAGTTAAACTAAAGTTGTATCATCAATGGAGTTAAGCTAATAGTTGTATCTAATAATCAAATAGTTGTATCATCATGATTGGAGTTTGAATTAAAAGGTTAAAGTTGAAGTTTAAATTTTCCAACTATTAGGAATTGTACTTATCATATGTTAACTAAATTGTTTTTATTTTTTTTATTTTTTTGAAATTCTTAATTATGAATTTTGGAATTAAGAGTACACTCGTCTCATTCTTGTCAATAAATAAAAAAGCATAAATAATAATCCACCCCAAAATCCCAAAAATTCTATAATATAAACACATTAATTTAAAAGTTTTATATATATATAATTTTTTTTTATTAAATTTATATAAAAAGTATGTTCTTTATTTTTACCAACTTAACTCTCTTTTTTAAATATTAGACATTACTCCCTTTTAAAAGTCACATGAAACCATTCATAATAATTAGATATTTTTTCTTTTGAAATCCAATTTCATTTCAATGTTTTTGAACTCTATAAAAAAAAACATTCATTAAATGTTATCATCTTTTAAGCAAGTTTCTCAAATACTATCTCCTACACACTATCCCACAGGCAAGTTTCTCAAATCCTATCTCCTAAACACTATCCCACAATCAATTTTCGATAAATTCAATAATGTTTTTTATATGTTTGTAAAAACAATAGTTTATACCATGAAAATGTTAACACATAATACTCGTAACTTAGTAACTTCAAGGATATACTTAAATGTTTAATAATTCTAAAATGACTTAATAAAATAAATAAATAAATAATAATAATAAATTTTTTATGGGTGGTAGGAGGGGGAGGGGTTCTCATTAATCTCGATGGAAATAAGGAACAGGAGTATTCATGGGGATTAGGTGATGAAACTAACAATGTTGTAGAATTTCTAGCTCTCTGACATGGCCTCCTTCAAGCTTGAAATCAAGGAATATTAGATCTCACGGTAATTGGGGACTCAAAACTCATTATCCAAGCTTTGGTTACCAACGCCTTGTCGTCCCAGCTTAATCTTCGTCAATTGCTTAGAAGGATCCAAAATCTTACTAACTCATTTTGGAAAATTGACTACTATCATGTCCTAAGAGGATTAAATGATCAAGCCGACCTCTCAACCAAATTGATCGTGAAGGAGGAAGGCGCCTGGAATTGGTCGATAGGGATCTCTCCAGCCTTCGTGAGGAATTTTTAGACAAAATCTCTCAAACTGATATGGCATTGACTAGGAAGATAGCAGAATTGGAAGTAAAGTTTGACAAATTGGAGTTGGCTGTAGTAAAATTGGCAGTTGGTGCAAGAGGAAAAGAAGCAGCAAGCTCGGTGTAGCGCGGTGGCGTCCAAGGGAAATAGCAGGTTCTCATGGGAGAACTCTTTTTGCTTTTTTGCTCTCATATATAGTAATCTTAGTCTCTATTTAGGTACTTTGTGCAAAGAAAGTGACTCTATATATGTATTTAGCAGAGCTTTCAAACTTCCTTGTTTTGTGGATTCTGCCTGTAATGAACAGTCTTTAAAATATGAACAGACTTTGATCTATTGATAAAAACATAACTATTCTTGTCAAAAAAAAATCTCATTAAATAAAAAAAAACTAGTTACAAACTTGAGAACATCAAATCAACAAACCTAAACAAATCACCCACTTTACAATGATTGGAAATGAAATTTGAACATAGTTAGTATCAAAAAGAAGTTCATAAACTTAAGTATACCTGAATATTACTATTCAACTATTAGTTGCATAGAGAAAACAATTATCAATGATATAGTGGAAAAATCAAAACTACTAAATCATATTATGTTAGTCAAACTTTTAAATCATATTATGTTAGTCACCATACTAATGATAATACAAATGAATAGTGAACATCATTCAAATCTTTTCATTTATATATTTATAAATTTAAATAAAATAAACAAAAATTGAAACTAAAAAAAATTAGAAAACTATTTTAAATTAATATTATCTATATAAAGTTTTTGAAAATTCAATAATCAAATAGATTTATTTTTAAATGAACATTCAACAATATTTTAAATTCAATAATCAAGTTGAAAAAGCTACGCTTAGTACCGGTCTTCTATGTATATTTCTTATGTATATAATAAATGTAGTAAGCTCTAAAAAAAGTTGCAATTATTTTATTTTTATATTTGTGATAATACTTTCTCTTAGTTTTATATGTAAATTAAATTCGATAAATTAAATATTTAAACTAAACAAGTTAAATTTGTTAAATAGTTAAAGTTTTAGCTTTATTTAATTAGATTGTAAAAATAATTTTACACCTTATTTACTCCTTTTTTTCAAATAAAATTGTATAATGTAAAACAGATTTTTTTTTTAAAATTTCAAATAATTCAAAAATAATAAATTAATAAAATTGTTTCGTTCATAGAATTCTTAGTTACACATATTTTTCTATATCATGTAAAAAAATAAAATTAAAATGGGTTTTAATATTTGATAGCTATGTAAAATGATTTCCAAATATTTAATATTTAGGGATTTTATACATTAATAATGAAAATGGGATTTGAAGAATCATAAATTGGAAAAAGTTTAAAAGTTAATAATGCGAATCTTTTACTTTGAAATTCAAATAAAAATTAATTGGATTTTCTCCTTTTAAATGGATTATTAGATTGGATGGATAAATTATTGAATTGTTAAAGTAAAATATAAACTTTACAAATGGTAAATGATATGAAATTTATCATTTCCTTATCATACAATGTTGTAAGCTAAAGGCTTTCAAAATTCGTTTCTCCTCCATCGATTTCTGATCTCGACATAGAATTCACCCCCACTTCCCCAATGAGCCACCTTCCTTGAGATCCGACTATGTCTTCTTCACAAAGACCAGATCTTCCTCAAGAGAGGAACCCTAACCGTTCTTCCATAACGGTTTCACATATCAACCGTTTCTTTTACATTTTACATACACATATAAACAAATATACATTTTCTCATTCATAGCCTTTGTGGTAGCTTCATCAATGTTACCCACCAAATAAAAATATTGTTTGGTAAGACCATCTAATTCTCCGAAAAGGATCATTTGAAACTCTTTAATTGTTTCTATTAGACTAACATATTTGCCTAGGGAACCTGTGAATACCTCTGCTACGAAAAAGGGTTGTGATAGGAAACGCTCAATTTTTCTTGTTCTTGCTACGATTAAACGATCTTCCTCTGATAATTCATCCAGACCAAGAATAGCTATAATGTCTTAAACTTCCTTATAACATTGTAAAATTAGCTATAATGTCTTAAACTTCCTTATAACATTGTAAAATTTCCTTAACTGGTATATATTTATACATGTGATAGTGTTTTACAATTATTAAATAAATTCCTCTTTTATCCTAGAATTTTCTAGGATTCTATTTAATAATCTTCCCTTTTAGTAAGGGTAATATGATAAAATCATATAATGAAAAATATAGTTTTAGCTAATAATAATCAAAATCAATAATATATATTTAGCCATTAAATCTATTTTAAGATTTATTTAGAGATTTTCTTTAAGCTTATAAGTTAATTATTAGATTTGAACCGATAATTTGTTAGATAAATAGGTCAATCTAAACAATCCCTCTTATTCCAATTCTCTTGGCACCAACATAACATTAGTCATCCAACTCCTGGATTCTTAGCCAATCACCTTCTTTAATGCTTTCACCAGTGATATTATGATACTCCCCCCCTTAAAAGTACATCGTCCTCCTCGGTGTTGGCATATTTCAAGCTTTCGTCTTCAATAGGTATTCTTTTGTTTTTTTCAACATGTTCTAAACCTAACAAGCTATTTCCAACACTTATCTCAAAACAGATGCATAGGTATGATCCCGGTTAAAGTAAAAAAAAGCATAAATAACAAGTTCCTTTGGAACATATTGTTCTTGTTTTTCATAACTACTCTGTAGAGTTTAGTCTTCCTGTCAAGATGTACTTGCAACATCTATTAGTGATACATGACATATATAAAACCATAATGTCCGATAAACCATCCATGCCTTTTCACTTACTATCATTTCATAGCAACCCTTTAGAATTTATCTTTTCTTCGAAAAATTTACCTCTTGACAATATCATGTAGTATTCCTACAACTGCATAACACATATTAATCATAATAATAATATAAAATTCATGAGAAAATCATTCACATGTTTGTATCTCGTGGCTCATAACGTTGCCATATTCAAACCTTATATCCATACAAACGGTATGGTGGTACTTGTTCTCAAGTACCTTTAATCAATCCACTTTGTTTTTGCAACATAAATATTCATATACAATTAAGATAACATGTACATAATCATAAATTCCTCGCATATAAAAACATATACTAATTAAAGCATTACCAATGCACATAATAACAATCTTTTTATTGTTTTTTTCACACAAAGATTCACTACATATATAACTTTGCAACCGACACTTTATCATACTATGAAGTATAAAATACCAAACATAACATCCACACACATACCTCTTGTATATCTTTGATGTTCCAAGCAATTCTTGGTTGAAATCCTCTTTCCGAAGTTTTGGTATGCATATATACATGAGGGTCATCTCTTCACTCAACCACAAGTTCATGTGCAGGCCCCCTCAACCCGCATATATAATATTTATCTAATATAAGGACGATACCCATCATTATCTTTTTACAACTATTGGGCGTATCTCCTACTTAGAATTATGGAAGCCCACATATCTATGATCCTGATAGCTTAACATTACAAGGGGCATCATTGTAGAATCTGAAGCGAATATTTATTCGCTTCACACAATCAATATTACCAGAACACATGGAATATTCGATAAGCCATTAATAGGACACATATATTGATAATTGGATAGATAAAAAGATGTTTTACAAGAATTAGTGTCGGGTATTTTATACCCTAAGTGGTAAGGGGGGTGTCTTTTTGAGTCACCTCTTAAGTAATTAATTAATTACCCCAATTAACCTACTTAGTATTAAACGTTAATATTTATAACATTTATATTTGTTACATTGCCTTCCCCTAAAGGGAAGCTTTGTCCTCAAAGCTTGTGTTGACAACAATGTTTGAATTCCCTTGAACTGTTGTCTCAGGATCCTTTCCTTTTTGTAATAGCGACACTTGATGAAATGAGACGATACGAGTTACGGATTCCCAAAGAGAATTGTCGCATCGTATTTGTTGTGGTCCATCCCAAATCTACTTTTATCAAAGCTCTGAGATCATTTTGTGGAACGGGTCGTTTCAATTGTTGCTTAGCATGTTGGTCTTTTTGCTTGTCAACATAATTCTTCTATGAGTGCTTGTTTTGATCCCGTCGTTGGTCAAAATGACGATTATAATTAGGATGTTTGTAAGGTGTATGTGTTGTTTTTCTTTCTTTCTTTTGGAATGCGGCGAAGACCTTCTTCACTTCCTCGATTTGATTTTTGGATGCATTTTCCTGGATTTGTGCTTCTTGGTTCTCCAGTAGATTGTTATGATTATGAATCTCTTCAATTCTTTCATCTTGCGACTTTTTTTCAATTTCCAATTTGTTGATTTGATTCTCTAGTTCCTGATTATGATTATTTAGACACTGGTTTTTTTCTTGGTTTTCCAATATTCTTCCTTTGAGGTCTTCACTGGAGTGTTCCTTCTTGCTACTGTTTTTCAATTTTTTGATTTTTGTAATCAATGTTTTTTATGATTTGGTAGTCGAGAAATCTCTTCAGTATTGCGTGATAACACCTTGTTGACTGTTGTCAGTTCTAACTTATGTGTCTTCTTACTGTCATCATACTGCTGTTGGAGTTTTTCTTTTTGTTGTTGACAATGACTTAACTCTGTTTCTTGATTTTTTAACTTCCTCTGGACTTGCGTCAATTCAACATCTTTTTCCATGATGAGCTTGTTTAGATGCTTTATTTCTTCTTCTAAATCATTATCGCTTCCATATGGTGATTCATTGTCATTGTTCGACTTTCTGATCTGGTCTTCTAGGTTTTGATTATGAGTTTTTAAACATGATATTTCTTTATCCTGATCAGATAACATTTTCTTTTTATCTCTTATGGTTCGTTCTAGCTATCGATTTTGATTCCATAAGCGACGATTCTCATTGTCTCTGCACTCTTTCAACCACTTCCACGTCTCAACCTCAGCTTGTAGACTTTTATTGATCACCTTATATTGCTCTAACTCATCCACTGTTGTTTGTAGCTGTGACTTCATTTCCGAATATGTAGGTGCCATTGTTTGTGACTATGTTTTTACTTCACTTTTGTCTTCTTTTCTCCTAGAAGGGTAGATACAAAAGCTATAATAATTCTCAATATGTCTCTTTTAATATCTTCTTTGATTCTTTTTCCTTCTTGTATAAAGTAATAATTGTAAATAACACAATTATTAAATAATAATAATAATAATAATAATTATTAATTACTATTATTATTACTAAAAATTTAATAATAACAAATATAATATATTACTAATTATTATTTAAAAATAATAATATAGTATATATATATTTTTTGTGAATTGGGTCGAAAGGTTTTTTGAAAAAATATATAACAATAATAAATTTTATTATTACTAAAAACCACTTATTAAAACAAAACCGTGGGTGGAGAAACCACTTGTGGTTTTACTCTTTTATTTTTACTGTTTTTTTTACCTTCCTTTTTTTATGGAATCATCTTCCTTCTTCTCTCTCTCTCTCTCTCTCTCTCTCTCTCTCTTACTTCTTCCTTTTTATTTTTTCTTTTGACTTTATTTTATTCTTTTACTTGGTCAAAGACCATAATTTTAGGGACTCCATAGTATTATGATTAAAAATCACAATATAGCCAAAGGCCTGGATCACAAACTAGCTCTGATACCAAATGAAGCGAATATTTATTCGCTTCACACAATCAATATTACTAGAACACCTAAAATATTCGATAAGCCATTAATAGGACAAATATACATTGATAATTGGATAGATAAAAAGATGTTAAATACAAGAATTAGTGTCGGGTATTTTATACCCTAAGTGGTAAGGGGGGTGACTTTTCAAGTCACCTCTTGAGTAATTAATTAATTACACTAATTAAACTACTTAGTATTAAATGTTAACATTTATAACATTTATATTTGTTACGGAACCTAACACCTCAACTCGGTGCTCCCTGACAGTTCTACTTTAGACCTTAACACCTCCTATGGGTGCTCACTGGGAGCTCTTTGCCTAGGCCTACGACTTAATCTCATAGAGCGCTCAACAAAGTCTAACACCTCACAAAAGTGGTCTCTGGCAACTCTGTACTAACTTATCAAAAAAATCCAAAGCCTAACACCTCTCCAGGGTGCTCCATAGCAGCTTTACTTAATTCATAAATATTTCGTGTGCAACCATTTCAATATTTCAATTTGTTTAGTCTGAAATTTAATTCTTAGTTTCTAAGTCACATTACGTCTTGTAGTTCTGCATAATGAGACTAAATACTTTAGGTACTCTAGAGCCCAACAAGCTCAACACAAAACCATTTTTCTACTTCATTTTCATTAATTGGTTTTATTTAATGTAGAAAGTTTCTTATAAGTTTTAAGAGCCTTACAACCTAGGGCGTCCCCCCGTGGTCAGCTCAAAAGTTTCATACTCTTTATCTTATTAATATTTAGTTGTATAAGTCCAATCTTCTTATTGCATATTTTATATAAATTCATATTCAGTTATGTAATTATGGTCCTTTGGTGCTTCTATAGTTTATTAGATGCATTAATCTCAACATATATTTCAAAACAAATATTGATTGCATGAAACATCATAATCACATTGAGCATATCTATGTTCGATATCCTTCCAACTCCACATCAAACCAAACTCTTAATAATCCTGAACATTCCTAATATTCTTGAGCCCACTCGCTCAGTACCATATCTCATGGTAACTTAGTAATCCTAATGTTTCCATAGCTTACCCATTCAACATCAAAACATGTTTGTGTAAGTCTTTCAAGACCGTAATTAACAATATTATACTTTCAATATGTTTAAACAACACATTATCATAGTTTGATATTTCTAGTATCTATGCATGTACAAACTATTTCAAACAAATTCTATGGTTCAATTGGCTTATCATAGATATATTGTTTGCAAAACAGATAATTCTCATAATAATACAATTACCATATTCATGTACTTCAGTAAAAATTCCCAAAACTTTTTACAAAACACACTCTTGACATATCAAATTATCTAAACTATGGTTTACCATAAATTCAATTGATTAATTGTTGATAACATCGTACTAATAGTTCATGGTATTCAATGAATCACATAAATTCTAGATGTTACATATTCCTATCGCGATATTTATCTTCCAATTTATCTTTTGATCCCTATTTGATGACGTGTCTTGCAACCATGAGTACTAGTACTTTGTACTCACAATTTCTTGCGAAATATTATTTGCATCATAAACTCATAAAGACAATTTATAAAATATAATAGCAAGTTACTAATTTAAATTTTAGAAACTCTTGATACATCAAGATATTATTTTTCTCAGTGCATTACTTTCTCAATAACTTAATCATAACTACACATGCATGAATCTTTTATGGGTGTGCATCTTAAGCTAAATTCATTTCTTAATTATAAACTTGAATCTACATTAAAAAAGAATTGTACTGCCACTACTTTACTTCATCATCCTTGACTTGGTATATTAGCACCATGTAATTAACCTTTCTAGTACTTTCTAATGTAATTGTAAGCAAGACGTAGAATTAGATATACCAAAAAGTTTCTACTCAAATGCATTTAAACAATCAAGAAGTATAGAGTGCACAATCTAATGCAATGTTTTATCTTTATTCTTAATCCTTGTATACTTAATCATAATATGTCAGTATACTCTTGCAATGTATCATTCATTGACTTGCTTTGTCAACATACTAATCATATTGTTGACAAGTTATACATAAATTAACGTAAACATATCTTTTGCATAGGTTTTCTAATCAAGCTAGTTTATGTACTTTGGTAATCAAAATTTTCCAACAATATATTTTCCATAACACCCATGCCAATAGGTAAACATAAAGTCTTGTTTTGCAATAAGTAACTTCTCGCAAAATCCACACATACCTGTATATAGGAGAGTCCATTAGGTCCGAGTGTTGTGAACCTGCTCTGATACCGCCTCCTTAATCGCACAAATATTCATGGACCAGATCTTCTGCGATCCAACTTTCACAATTAATTTTTGGAAAAAACTATTTTGTGACACTTGCACCAAATTGAAGATGAGTTCATGGTATTTGTTGGCCTTCTGGTGTCTCTCCGACCCAAGTTCAGTCCCCTTTTCTCTTGCGCACAACAAAGCCCAATATATCATCTGAACATAGAAAAGCCTTGTCGGACACCTACGACGTAGATATAGTCTCACTTGAGTTATCTTTCTATGGATAACTGTCAGAACCAGGTTTCCGCAGTTGGGTGGGGAATTCTGCGTCCCTTGGCCTTTTTCCAAGGTGCTCGACCGAAGCTTGTGGATGGATTATTTATGCTTATTATATATATATATATATATATATATATATATAAACTCATTCATAAGCAAATACATAAGCATTCATTCATGACAACATATACACATGTGACTTAAACACATTCAACATTCACACATACAACACAAAATCTAAGGTGAAAACCCATCCGGGAAAAAAACACAAAGGTGCTCTTCATCTGACATGAGAATTATATGGGACCTTTGGTCTGCGCACTACGTTGCAGACTCTGTTCTAGATATTCCTGGCTTATCTATACATAATTCTCTCTCCTCTCATGCTCTCTTATATTATGTCATTGATCTTTTTCTACTTGACTCTACTACTGATCCACACACAGTCTGGATTGAATCAGTCTCTTCTACACTTTTGCGCACTCAGCTGCAGATTTTCGACTCAATGCACTTATCCAAAAACTAACAAACAATACAATTCGAGCATAACCCACATACAACTTGGGTTCCTCCCTTTATAAACTATTTACAAAATCTTTACATGTCGCTCTCTCAACTGACTTGCTACACTTAGCCAACAAGATGTCTTTCCTATTATAGTGACACATGTTAGTAGGCACTAACGACTTGACTTACAAAGATACCTTCATACATGCAACTTCCGTCGGCTCTAGCCGACCTCGTAACCACGATGTTTCTGACCTATCGCTTTCTAACTGTTGCGCCATTGGATGCCTTTTGACATGGCTCTACTCCATCACATTCTTTCTCTGTCGTGACTTTTCTTTTGTTCCGGCTTCTTCTTCTATCACGAATTCTTCTTCTTCTCGTGGATTCTTCTTTTGTTGTGACTTCTCTTTTGTTGCGGCTTCTTTCCTTAACCCCTTCCTCTTTATATGCCTATGTCTCACCTCATTCTCCTTCTTTTCCTTCATCTGTTCTTCCTTCCTTCTTTATGTCGTTGCCTCTATCGCAACTCCTTTCTCTTCTTTTGGCTTATCTCTTTTCATACTTAACAAGAATTCTAAGTGAATTATGATTACCTTTCCTTAGGCCCAATAGGCCCGCAACACTCACCTGTGGATTGTCTTGAGCCACACAAAGTTTATTCCTTCATTTTTTCACTTGTGCTGACTTTTCTTTGAAAATATTGTAAGATTTTTGTTACTCTCTCTGTGTCCTGTCGCACTTCTTCCTCTGTCTTCTTCAATTGCTCTACAAGGTTGGAACTGGTATGTTCTGACATTACCTTTTCTGTTGACTCTGTTGCTTCTCGCACCTTCTGATTCATAGGATGAATGATGCATGTAACTCTTTCAGCTTCACCCTGCAGCTCTTCAACCTTATCTGCACATTGTTGTTGTTGTGTGCGCAACATTGTGACCTTTTGTTGCAATTTTTTCATCTATGCTACCTTAGCCATTTTTTCTACTAAGGGTAGTTTTTCATTGCGCTCTTCATCTGGTTCACATATGCTTCAACTGTGCGTAGCTCCTCTACGACTTTCTCTAATTCCACATTTATGAGTATTAGTGCTTCCCAAGCCTCAGAGACTTGGTCGACAACTTTAGCACACACTGCTTCTACCTCTTCAATCTTCTGTGCAACTTGCATTGATGCTTGCCTTCCATCCTCCAACACCTCAGGGGGTGTGCTTGGTGTTACGTGCGCCTCTAGCTCTGTGATTTTCTTTCGGAGGTCTTCTGCAACTTCGCCAAGTTGTGTGACCTTGGATTTTGGCCCCATTTCCTCTGTTATTCCTTCTTCTGCAAAGTTTGTACAAGCAAGGGTTACTTCCTTGTCGAGCCTATGGTGATTTTCTTCTCATGTCTTCGTCTTTTGCTCAGCCTCTTGTACTGATAGTTTCATATTTTTAACACTTTTGTTTGCGGCCTTCACTTTCTTAACTAGTGTGCCTTCTCACACTTTTATTTCCACAACTGCAACACTCTGCATTGCATACACTTCAACCATTTCCATTAACAAGAAGTATATCATTATTTGGCCTATGCTCTTTGTGATATCATTAAAATTTGGAGTTCCTAGTTCGAGAAATCCTCTTGATACATGCGTTCTTATTGGCGGAACTGGAACTGCTATTCAGTTTGGTTGCACTTTTGAAGTCTCTGGTGGATCCTGCGACTTATTGCTTGGGGTTGGATAGTCCACAACAACTTTAACATCCTCAACAACTTTACACAACAATTTAAGTAAATAGGTAACTGTACCTGTGATCTCTATTTGTATCTCCTCTATGGTTTTAGGTTGTTTGCGCAATTTCAGCTATTGCCTCAGTCATAATTTGTAGGTCATCACTATCCAGGTTGATGGTATTTTCACTTCTATCAGCTTTTCTTTCTTCTTCCTCTTGGAATCTGCCTATTCCGTCTCAAAGTCTTTTCTTTTCTTTCTATATTTGGGTCTGTCGGATTTGAAATGGAACAAATTTGTGTTGGGTCTGAATCCTCTTATGGATTTTCTTCTTCATGTCCTTCACTTGGTGGTGGTTGATCCTCTTGTCGCAGTTCTTCTTCTTCTTGCAGTAGTTTCTCTTCTGGAATTGTGACGTGCCATTCATTCGACGATTCATCAACAATTTATTCAACATATTTCTTTGATATTATGAAGTGTGTTGCCAACCATTGGCGATGTGGGTACTGGTGCAACTACATGTTGACATGGTGTGCACCAATCTCGAATATAACAACTTGAAGAAACCATTTAACAGTGGCGTCATCCAACATGTACTTGTTCCTTATCTCGTGCCTTATAGCTTCCCCATGCATAAAGAATTCGATGTTATTTTCTGTATGTCGTGCCTTTCTATTCTTGTCGAACCAAAGGTTTTGGTATCGTACTCCTCTATAGTGCACCAATAGATCTAACCCTTGGTAGTTCAGTTGGTCGGACCATGCAATGGATGAAATTAAGATTAACAACCAGGAGTAGTGAAATGACTTACCCTCCTCTCGTGATTCAATAACATCTTACAACAGTTCATTCAGCAAGAAACGTGACCAATTTATCTAAACTCCCTCTGTGCAAAGTTTAGCCAGGGTGATCGCACTTGCAGTGCATTGGGTTGGGAGCATCTTATGCATTAGCTTCGAGGCCAATACCTTTGCAACAAAGTGAAAGATATAATCATTGATGGAGGATATCATATATCCTTCGTTCTCTCTCACTACATCGTACTTCTCCTTATCCACGCAGCTATCGACGCTTCTTGATCCTTCCATAATAGCGGTGTTGGGTCTATTCCTGTGAATGGCAGGCCTGTGATGACTGTGATAAGTTCCACATATAAAGATATAGGCTTTCTAAGCCATAGGAAACCACCATGAAAGAATACAAATAATTGCTTAACATAGGTGTTTATCGGTATGTTGCGGCCAAAATGTGGCATATATAGCAATAGCAGTATGCCAGAATGATTGAGTCCTCTATCCCAATGCATTGGGACAAATCACTTCGGTGCATCTGGTGTGTCTTGCATCGTCACCATATAGTTCACATGGTTTAGGTCTGACTGCTTCTTTGTGTTGTGGTCAACAAAGGACAGTTTTTGCAGGTTCGACAAGATATCCTTCGTCACCTTCACTCCTTTGGGAACCAATGGTGCTATCAGTGAGGCCCTTGTTCACTTTGGGATTGTGAATTTCAGCACATCACTACGTCTAGGAGAAACGTAAGGTGGCAACAAATTTCTTGTCTCATAATATTCATCATCCTATGGGGGTCGCGCTGGGGTTGTCGATGCTTTTCCCTTCCCATTGCTGCTACAAGTGTGCTTGCCCCATGTGGTTCTAGACATACTTGGTTTGTCTGGATGTGCTTTTCCAGTCGGCCTAACTGGATTTGGCTCCACAACTGGAGCGGTCTATTTAACAGCTGGCGCGGTCTGTGTAGCAACTGGTGTGGTTTATGCAGTAGCCGGTGGAACCTCCATCTGTGGTGTAACATAAACAATAGTATCCTCCATGACTATCATACGCGATACATGCTCAAACTTAGATTTAGCAACTGTACTGGTGTTGGAGATGGAAATGACCATGCTACGAACAATTCACTTTGACTCTCAATTAGGTTGCAGATGAAACAACTATTATCTCTTTCAATAGAATGAAATGAACTTAGGCGCGAAGGATGATAGCATGCAACAATTTTCCATAACCGTTCTTCACACACGTGAGCAATCAATAGAAAGGAATCCGTCCTTTCAGGCACATGGGTGTACCATCCAATTAAGGAAACTTTTATGTATGCCGCCAATTATCTGTCACTTCAAAGTTAGTTATTTCCATAAATCCAAATGTAACCAAAAGGCACGCTGCAATATTTTATCGGATTTTTTGAATTAATGACCTCCAGCCTGTCACATCCAGGATTCTTGTATCTCATGCGACACGTCGCACTCCTCACGGATTGATTTTTATCTTTACTAGAGCACCTTTCTTACAACAATGGCACAGTCTTTGTGGCCAATTTTCTGCATGCAACAGGGTTCCTTTCTTGCGACAGACCAAGTGTCTTCGCTCAACATTTTGACCTTTGTTAGACACCAAGTCAGCGAAAATTAACCTCTTGTTACGGAAGACTAGAAATCAACGACCATAAATTTTGGCTCATGTTTCTTTCTTTTCCCTCTTTTATTTTTGTTTTCCTTCCTCTTCCTCTTTCTCTCTCTTTTTTTTTATGTGACCAAGTCGCCTCTATCGTAATATGGTTTCAGTCGACTCCCATTGACGAGTCCTCTAACTTTTGTCCCATCTAATTTTTGTAGTTTCATTGTTCCTCCATTAGCGATCCCTTTGACAATGCACGGTCCTAACCAATGAGTTTTTAACTTCCCTAGGTGCTTAAAGAATTTGCTATCATACATAAGAATAAGACCCCCGACTTGGAACTACTTATTCTTAATTTGTCGATCATGTCATACCTTATGTCTTTGCTTTTCAACGTTTTTATGAAAACCTTGCGACAAAATGTTCTTCTTCTAACTATATTAGTTGAAGTAACCTATCTTCGACAGAATCAACATCTGTCATTTCGATGATCACAACCATTCTTATACTCGTAAAATTTACTCCATAGGCATGACAACTTCTTTCCCATACACCAACCAAAATGGAGTCTGACCTGTCAACTTCTTACATGTCGTGCGATATGCCCATAATACCGCAGAAATATTCTGGTCCCAATCATCTCTTCGGGAATTACAAACCTTTGTCAATGCATTTTCCATAATTTTGTCGAATGCTTCGACAACTCCATTTTCTTGAGGGTTATTGGCATTGTTCTTTTATGCTGGATTTGAAATTCTTCCGTCAGTTCTTCAATCAACTGATTAACAAAATGCGTACCTTGAATGTTGATTAAAATATCTGGGCACTTGAATCTTGTCACAACATTTTCAAATAAAAACTTCGCACTAGTCGCGACAGTACAATCTTTTACTGGCACTGCCTTAACCCATCTTGTTAGGTAATTAGTCGTAGTGATAATATATTTTTCTCTAGTGCACTTCCTTATTGGACTGATAGGTTCTACAAAATCAACCATCCATTTATCAAATTCCTGCAACATTATCTACGGTACCTGTGGCATTTCATCTCTTCGGGAAGGATTTCCAGTCCTTTGGTGGACATCATAGTTGTGACAGTAATCCTGTGTGTCCACATGTATGGTGGGCCACCATAAACCTACTTGCAAAATCTTACGCACCGTATCTTTTCCTGCATAGTGGCCTCCTACGACACCAGTATGTGCTTCATTTAATATCATCAGGCGCTCATGCTCCAAAATGCAGCGCTGGATTAGGACCCATATTATATAAGTGTCCAATGATCAATTGAAAATCTGCAACACGCACAACGAACTGCTTCTTCTGTGCAGTGGTGAATTCAACCGGCGCAAAACCCATACTTAAAAATTGTATGATGTCTCTGTACTAATCATCAAACATGGTTATCGCAAACAATTGTGCATCAAGAAGATTATCTTCCAGACTAGTAGGTTCTTCTTCACTTTCGATCCTCGAAAGATGGTGTAGCCCCAAATTCAATCGACCGAGTTTAACAATTATCTCAAAATCAAATTCCTGGAAAAGGAGACTCCATCGACATATCTCCCTCGCCAACACTGGCTTATTAACCAGGTATTTCAATGCAGAATGGTTAGTGTAAATCTTAAAATGTCCTCCTAGCAAATATTGTCTAAATTTTGGTAGCGCATATACCATCGCTAGCCCTTCTCTTTTTGTTGCGGTATAATTCTTCTCTACATTTGATATTTTTCTTCTTGTGAAGGTAATGGGATGATGAATCAATCCTTCACTAGGCTGCATCAATACCATGTCGACTGTAATAGACGATGCGTCCACATGAACTTGGAACTCTTTTTCCCGGTCCGGAAACACAAGTAGTGGCACAATAGCCATATTTTTCCTCAACTTGTCTAGACTTTCTTCGTTGTCCGCTGTCCATTAAAACTTAGTATCTTTTTTCAACACCTTTTCCATCGGAGCAGTCAACTCTGCACATCCTTCAATAAATTTCCTATAGTATCTAGTGTGTTCCAGTGTCGATCTTAACTGTTTAACTGTAGTAGGTGGTGGTAGGTCAAGGATGATCGCAATTTTGGCTTGATCAACCAAAATTCCATCGCGGCAGACCACATGCCCCAATAGAGCTCCAAAAGTTGGACAAAAGATACATTTCTTTAAATTCAAGGAAATTTGATACTGGAGACAACGTTCCAACATCATTCTCAGGCTCTCTATATGGTATTTTATGAGCCTAAATACTGTCCAATCATCGAAGTAGTCTTCAAGAAATTTGTGTATTAAATATTTAAAGGCGCTACTACAATTCTGGAAAAAATTGCAGACACGTTCTTGAGTCCAAAGGGCATTACCGTATACTGGAAACATCCCCACTCCGTTGCAAAGGTAGTCTTGTTTTGGTCCTCCAATGCAATCCTGATCTGATGGTAACGAGAAAATACATCAGTGAAAGAGTACATCTCTTGCCCTCCGACATTTTCCAGCACCTCATCTGTAATTGGAGTCAAAAATGGGTCATGTAAACAAGCATAATTCAACTGTATCAGGTCAACACAAATTCTTACTTCCCCTGAGGTCTTCTTGTCCTGTACTACAATTGGGTTAATGCACTTTGATTCCTCAACGGGTGCTATAACACCCACCTCTAGCATTCGATCCAATTCAGCCTTAACCTTTTATTTGTATCGTGGATTCAATCTGTATGGTCATTGCTTAACTGGTTTTGCATCGGGCCTCAAAGGTATCTTCATTTCACTGAGGTCGCCAACTATTCCTTTCATTTCTGAAAATTTGGTAGGGAACAGATCCTGGAATTCATGGAACAAATCAATGATCTTCCCCAGAGTCTCATCATCCCAATAATCTCCAATATTGGCGAACTTTGGATTTTTCAGGCGAGCCAATAACTACTTTCTTAATTTTAAGTGGACTTAGGAATTGGTTGCTGGAAATTCCAAATCCTTCCACTACATGCATACCTTTCGGCTTAGCTATGTTTTTGTCGAGCAGGTCCTCATCAACATGTTCTCCTGTGACGTTGTAACATTCCATCCAATGGTGGATTGTCGCGCTGCACTGATGGAAATTTGTAGCCGTGACAAGGATTTCCTCAAATATCTTCTCTTTCAGTATCTGCAATGCAACATCAATTGTCAGATGATCACTAGGAAACTCGAATGTGTGTGTGAATATTGTAGCTAACTCTTCCCACTCAATATTTCCTCGTTGCATCTCCATTGATGTGTATCAATTTCTTGGTACCATATCCAATGTATGTATAAAGTGATGAACCCATTTTTGTCGCAGATAGTCTTGCCATGTCGTGCGACAATGCTCAATATGTTCGACAGGATTTGTCAATCCTATATACTTGCGATCAATATAGCTGATCTCTTCTCCAAATCTAATCTCCAACAATCTTCTGCATTGCTTCCATTCAGAGATAGATTGTTTATGTGTACCCTACCATCTAGCGGGAGTAGCTTTCAACACATAATCTAAGGAGGACAATCGTTGTGATTATGTGACTTTTGCTTCAAATTTCACTAAAAAAGATGCAAGATTAGGAATACCTTCATATGTAGGAAGCTCGCTTGCTTCAGCTCCTACCCATCGCATAGATCTTTTAATTGTTGCGCATCTTCACATGGAAACTTCATGCAGCGAATTCTTCCAATTTTCTAATGCTTCTCCTGAATCAGATGTATAGGATCTAACACTCTGTCAACTCAACTTTCCATTAGATGTTGGATTTATATAGTCGTCTATTGAAGACATGATATTATATAACTGATCTAGGTAATTACCTTGGCCTTCAATATTCACAGGCTCGACATATCTCTGCCCTTCGAGCAGATCAATTGGTGTAACCACCCTTATCTTTGAATCCTCAAATGACAAGATTGTTTTCTTAAAATTAATTATGGTATGATTATCTATTTCCCAATCAATCCCCAAAAGTGTAGGATATGGGTTTGTATCATAGACAATGTCGATCACTTCAAGGTTTGTGTATGTCCTCAGGCCTTCTATTTCGACAGGTACTTGCGTCATTCGACCATTGGGTAGAACCTTCGACTGATTCACTAATCTTAACTGAATGGGAGACCAATCCAGTCACAACTTGTTCATACTTTCCCATGTATTCCTTGTCAAGATATTGACATCATAGCCCAGATCTAGAATGATATAGTCCATGTCATAGTCTCTTATTTGTGCGGTCATTTGCAACTCGTGACCCGTTTTCAATCCTTTCCCAACATGGTTAAATCTTTTTTTCGGGTTGCAAGTCTTCAGGATTTTCTTCAATGAGTGTTGTCAATTCTACGACAACATCTTTATCATGCATTAGTACTAAACAACTTTTGAAAAATTCTTTGAGATTACTAACCTTTTTCATTGGCTGCTTCCTGAGTAATTGCTAAAATATTTAAGGAATCTCTCTTACTTGTACAAATGTTGATGTTTGATTAGTATCAACAAATTTCGATCACACATCCAAGAAGACTTCATTTTCCTTTTGAACTTCTAATGATGCTTTCTTTTGTGCTGCCAGTCGCACTTGCAGTTGTCCATGCTGTGTATTTTGGTCTCCTCTCGTCGCAACAACTATTCTTGTAACGACAACAATAGTTGGTTGTATTGCCTCGGCATAAATAATCTAGATGTTTTGGTTGGGGTTCGGGTTTGGATTCTACACGGGATTGGGATTTCCCAAGGTTTGAGGCTGCCATTTCACAATAAATTATGGACTATGTTTGACAATATGGTCAAATGCTTTACAGTATGTACATGTCTTTGTAGGACTTGCACAATCTCGAGCAAAGTGTCATGGTTTTCCACAGTTATAACATATGATTTGGCCTCTTCCTCGACCAAATCCTCCTCCTCCTTGTTGTTGTCCCCGACCTCGAAAATTTCCACCCCCCCATTGGATGAGGGTATTGTTGCTGCGACATATACTGATTCTGTTGATATTGCTGATGAGGATATTGTGGTTGTTGAAATTGTGCTGGTGGATATTGAGTAGGTTGATACTGAGGTTGCACTCATTCAGCTTACATTTTCTCATCATTCTTCATCAAGTAGGTATCCATCGTTTTCTCTTGCAGCAGGTTAAGTGCTCTGTAATCTTTCTCATCATGTCCTGCCGATTTACAAAACTTACAGTACAAACTATCTGGTGTACTTACAATCTTCTATAAATACAAACATTCTTCCGATCGATGGCCTCTAGTTTGACATATTCTACACCAAGGCATCCCTTTGGTGTTTATTGAGTTTGGCACTCCTGCTACGACATAGAGACATGAGTGTCGAATAATTATCTTTGTGGTGCCCCTCTATTCTGCAACTTTTACACCATAGCTCTTCTTGAATCTCTTTGCCTTTCTTGATATCCTGGAGTTGCACCATAACATTATCCAGCTGTGACCGAATCTACATCATTCCTGCACTGGTTTCTCCAATTGGAAAGTATTCTATCTTCATGGATATTTCCATGGCTTTTGTCTGTGACACAATCTTCTGTTGCATCAATGGAATCCAGATGTGCATTAACAACACAACAATAAACCATTCACTAGTACAAAATGAGAAAGTAATGACTAAAATCAGGCTAGAAATGACTATTTTTGAGTCGGTGACTAATAGTAGCTAATTTCCACTATCTTATAACTAGTCGTATTTCACTAGTCATTAATAGCTTGACTTAGTAGTAATTGATTTAGTCATTGATAGACAATGATTTAGTCATCGATAGTCAATGATTTAATCATTGATTTAGTCATCGTTTTAGTCATTGATAGTTAATGATTTAGTCACAGATTTAGTCACGGATTTAGTCATTGATTTAGTCACTGATTGCAACAATTAATGACCAAATATACGACTAAATAAACTACTAGATGTTAACATATTAATGACTAAGCTAAATACGACTAAGATACGGGAAATTAGCTACTAATAGTCATATATATGTGAATTTAGTAATTTTTGTAGTCACAAATTTATGATATGGCACGGAGGAATCGAACTACCAACCTCCTGCCTATAATTAGGCAGGCGCTCTACCATTGAGCTAGCACCCTTTAAGAAGTTGTTATTGCTTGACAATGATGATATTCAAACATATTTTTGATAGATAACAATCTACAAACTACATAATTATTACTATTACAACTTACTAGTAACTAGTATTAATTATGATAAACTAATTCCTGAGAGCTATGTACAATTTTCCCTGTAACTAAAATTAGCATAAGGAAAAATGTAATGCTTTTAATTGTATTGTGTAAATTATTGAAACAATGAAATAAATAAAATTAGCAGGAGAAAAATTGCAATGCTTTTTCATTGCATTGTGTAAATTATTGAAACAATGAAATAAAGAGAAACATGTATTTTAGCTTATTGAAATAATGAAATAAAGCATGTGCTTTAAACATTTTAAGGAACTCTCGTAAACTTATATATAATTAAAAATATAACAATCACATAAATAAAATACAAATAAAAAGAGATAGCTTTTTTTACAACTATAACATAGTACTATATTAAAAATACAAAAAAAATGAATATAAATTATACATATAATACCATGCCAATGTAGTTTTATCATTCAATGTCATTAAAACATTTTACATAAATAAGATGATGCATAGGAATTCCAATGGAATATACAAAATAGAAAAAAGTTATAGGTTGTCCATCAAGTGGATCATCATCATCAAAATACATCTTAAATGCAATTTAAAGTGTTTGATGAATATCCTAAAGTTGGATCTATGTACATTGAATGTTCTACATATTACAACATTGATGTGTCAAAAGAGAAGATATTGAGGAAACCCTTTACGAAGAGGAGGTGAATCTAAATATCCATGCAAGGGAGCTGAGAGAAAATGATGAGTAGTAGGTATTTGATGTTCTACTAGAGTTGGAAAATGATGATAATGCAACAATTATCTATTGTGCATCCAAGTATGTAGAGTCCCTCGAGGACATACCCATGAGGACAAGAGTTTAATGAACACTTTTCTTGTTTATGAATGTGTGGATTAGGGGAAGGAAGAAGCAACCCCATTGAGGCTATAAGTAAAAGGAGAACAACATTAAGATTGCTATAGATTTTAAAGAAAGTTTTGAAGGAGAGGGCAATGATGTAAGTGTGGTAAAAGAGGAAAAGGTTATAGCCCATAGGGAGGTTGTATAAGATAAAAAAAAGGTTAATATAACAACCATTTATAGCAACTGCTACGCGAGGATCCCTTCCTGTAACTCCATTAGATGAGCAGTTCGACGGATTACTAATAGTCACCAGGTCTAATAAACATCTTCAACTATATACATCCCCTAAGTAATTAAGTGATTGCTTTCAACTTATATACTTCTATAATAATCCTGCTTTTGAGGTAAATTCCAACAACAATACAAAGGAATGAACCTTCAATTACACCCAATAAAACTAGGACATTGCAACAAGAAACACTAAAACAAGGGGATGAACCTTCAATTACCCCAAATAAAACTTGGAAATTGCAACAGGAAACACTAAAATAACAACAAACGCTTTTTATGTACTCCATAAAGAACCCCATCAAATAACTTTTTTCTATAGAATTTACCTCATCTTCAAAAAGATATCCATTAGGTACAAAAAACCCATCACTGTCATCATCTTCCTCGGATTTAAACTTATCTGTATCAACCTCATTCTTTTCTTCCTCATCATCCTTGTCACAGTCAGAAAGGCTTCCCCTAGGATCTTCTTGAAATTTTTAACAAAGTAAGAAAGTTAATAAAAATACTACAAATACTCTTACCAAAGAGATTCCATGATGAGTACCTCTTCCCATTCTTCATCACTATCATTCTCATAGTCCAAAGAAGAGTCCTTCCTGAAAGGATTTCAAAGCCCAATGCCATCACTGCATCAAAAACAAAGAGTCAGAAACAAAACTTTCCCTCTTGTCTACTGCAATATTAAGAATCCATGAACTTCAAGGTGTTCAGATGTTCCTCATCATGGGCTATCAAAATTAAAACACAACCTGTTGCGATAATTAATAAACTTAAAATTATGCAAAGTATATTCACCTTTTCTTTGAGAAGGTTCCATAATAAGCAGGTCTATGGTTGTGATCAAACTGCAAAAGGTTTCTTCTCTTATTGTGAAGCCTATTTTCTCTATGTACAGTGGTATTCCCATTATTTCAAGGAAAACCATCACTCAAAACTTCTTCCCAGTCATTTACAAGGCTCTTTGACATGAACTCATGATCTTCAACCTCAATATACGTCCATTTTTTGTTTCTAGAGGATTGCAATTTGGCAGCGCTACAGCTTCAGTGGATGCCCCATGCAACCGAAGTTCATTGAACAATGCAACTTTGGGTTTATGCCAAATACCCCAACTTAGATGTCTTTGTGCAGAAGTGCACCAATTTTATATGGCACCAAGATACCAGGTGTGACCTAAGTACATTGCACAATCAAATCAATTCAACTCAAAGAATCTAGAAAGAACATGACATATTCATGCCACATTTAGACATTTATAAAAAGATAGAACATCAACCTTAGAAGATCCCCTATCTCTGTCTCTGCTGCTTTCAGTAATATTTTATCGATTGACAACATAACACCATTGCAAATCTGTGCATTTTCCTGCAAAGAATTATAAATTGTTTCATTCAATACAGTGGGCACTGTTTGAGTGTTAGGTGCATCTTTTTTAAGAAATCGGTCCATCAGCGTCGCCTGTTTTTGTATTGCAAGTTTCTTTTTCATCTCAGCTTCTTCCTTTTCACGCTGCTTTTGTTCTTTTTCTGCCTCCTCTTGCTGCCGTTTCTTTTCCTTCTCCTGGTTCAAGGCAACTAAAGATGTTAGCAACTGTATATGGTGCCATTATGGAACACATAGTATAAGTGTTTCCCTATTGGAATGATATAAATATTAAATTGGAAAAAGAGGTTTCCTGCTTGAATTTGAAAGTTTAACTGTAATGATAAGACAAGTATATTCCACATATACTACAGAAGTAGAAGATGGAAAATTTTGATAAATAACTTGATGAAATGGAATAAATAGAAAACATGATAAACTCAATATAAGATAACATGTCCTCATAGTTGTAATAATCTAACAAAGAAAGTTGATATTGTCAACTTCTCACTTTCACAATTGCATCAACAACTGGATTAATAAATCATGCAAATGTGTTTTAATGAGCAATGAAAGAAAGTGATGTAGCTTTGGAAGCTTACTTGAATGTTGGCTTCCTTATGAGCACAAGCTTGTTCCTTTTCCTACAAAGGTAATAAAAAATGTTAGTAAAAAATCCAAAACATGCCTTTTAAAACTTGCATTCTTCCATAACACTCCAACTAACATGTTGAACCTTCTCCCTTTTTAGCTACCACTCCAACCATTTTTGTTCCATCTCACTCTTCTGTTCATTTCTTTCTTTTTCCTCCAGCTTGGATTGCTTGACCATTCTACATCAAAAGAAGAGATGTTGGCAACATTGAATATCTTCTACAATCAATACATATCCAAAAGGATAAATCTAATAGCATCTGATTGAATTGACTTGCAAATTTATCCAATGCATAAATATGTGATTGAGAATCTTACATGTGTGCATTATTTTTCTGAAGCAAGTCTGCAATCGTATTAGAGGAAATTTGGGGTCTAAAATGGGCCTCCCAAGGAAAAAAAAAAGAAAAAGCCACATCACACTACAAATATGCCATGTCAGATTAAATCTAATGAAAATCTAATGAAAGTCAACCTAAATCGTCTCATTAATGGTAGTTGACAACTATATTGAGTTAATGTAGAGTTAAGAGATATTGGTTAAAAATATTAATGAAATATTTAGATTCTTGTGCACACATAATAAATGATAGGAAACTTTTGAATTTTATATTATTATTTTTTTAAATGAGTTGACCACTACATTTTATATATTTAATAAATGTAAAACTCAAATATATTCATTTATAATAAAAATATAATTATAATAGTATTAAAAAATAAAAAAAGTCACTATTATTTTTTAATATAAATTTTATATTAATTCATATAAAAAATATTACATCACATAGAATAAAAAACAATAAACTAAGTA
>LPNX010310005.1:169159-186084 GCA_001517045.1 Pseudotsuga menziesii | reverse complement strand
TTCACCATCAAGAATCACAGAATTTTACATTTTTTTCCTTTCAAGACAAGAGAACACTGATCAAAATTGAATGGGGGAATTGGTTGATATAATAAACCAATCAGATCCTATATGTTGCAAAACAGGGATAGTGGCCATGATGCACCACAGTGGGTCTAAAAAGATTCATAATATGTCATGCTGAAACGTTCATTTGCAAAATGACATATAGTATATGTGTAGGAATATTGACAATATCCTATGCTATCTATCCTCAAAAAGACTTAGCAAGACAAAATGAGCAAAACAAACAGATGGAAAACCTTATATCAGGTGCCCTGGTGGTGACTTATATTTCGTAATTGACATAGAGTATTACAACAAGCAACTGGCTTGCTTGTCTGAGAGGCTGATGGACTGTGCACATGCCAAGGGAGCATGACAATATGCTAGCAACTTAGCACAACCAAATATTGGAACAGTGCACCGGCCATGTCACTACACTGCATCTATGTAAGTAAAATATTAAAACATCCGCAATACACATCTAAGTCGCCACTTTGATTGGATCTAAAGTTAATCCCTACAATGTGCATCCTACACTCATGATTATTTTGAATTTGCAACTCTCATACAACAACCAAAATTGTGCACCCATACTTTGACAATTTCTTAAGGGGAGCCTTTCTTTGGCTCAACTCCTCTGGTCATGGACTTTGTCAATATCTGACTCCTTCCAAGACCAATCCTACCCACTAGGGATGCAATTTGGCTTCAGCCTTTCCCATCAAACTAGATTTTACAATAGTCACATGTCATGGGTGCCCTTCACTTTTCCAGTTACTCAACTCATAAGCTAAGAATCCAATAATAGAATGGAATTCAAGACACTATAACAGAAAGACAAAAATGTTGTAGTTACAAAAACATTCCCCTAATTAGAAGAAGAATACTCTTTAACTTCTACTATAAAATATGATAAACAAATAAAGGTGATACAGAGATCAATTTACCACTATCCCATTTGAATAGAAACTTGCCACCTAATTTAAACAAATTTCCAATACAATTAATGAGAGCCAAAATCTAATTAAATTGTGTACTTACATTCATTTCATTAACGTGAACACTGTCAAAAGGGAAAATGATAGATGAGACGTTGAGTGTGACTGCTTTCAAAAAAATACCAATAGTACATGAAAAATCAAATATATGTCCTCAGGTTTCAGCCTGTAGCGGGGAGGGAGGGGGCTATTTGTTTACAATCCTAAGAGACAGTGGGAATTGACTTATGCTTGGTGGTCAACAATGACCACCTATAATAACACAGAAGCATTAGCTTTAAATCAAGTGATAAAAATTCTAAGAGCCAGGTAGATTCATAAACTTATTGCTAATGGAGACTTGACGATTATCATTTGAAAAATTAGAGACTTAACTCCCTATGCACCGTAATGTCTTGCAAGAATGATCTCTAGACCTAAAATTAAAATAATTGCAAGTATTTTGACTTGGGGAATTACAAGTATTGCAAGTATTTAGCATTGAATCATTTACTATTTCAAAGGTACCATTTTGTATGGAGGAGTTATGCTTTGTGAATCATTATTCCTTGGCTATAAGGGCACCTAATAGTGGATTCAATAATTAAAGAGTCATGTTGCAAATATAAAGAGAAATACCCTGCTCCTACAACATTGCGTCTCTAGAGAAACCTTTAAAGGGTTGTATATTTGGCTTCTAGGTGATGATACCAGTTATTTGAAAGGCAGGACAACTAGTTAAGCATGAATTAAATTGGAAAAACTTGCAAACTATTAGGTATAACAAAATATATATCAGCTCTGTGTTGAGATGTACAGGATCTGAAACAACTTCCATGATGATTGGACAATAGTTCATAGAGAGAAATAACCATTGATAAGAACTGAACTTTCCTTAGAATGTATGGTCACCTAAAATAAGACTACACTAAAATTTAGATTCTAGTAAGCTTTTGAGATTGACTAAACCTATCGAAAAGGTTGGAGAGACTGGTATTCTATACTGTTCTTATAATGCACAGTTACATAAAGGCATATTCTTATCAAGATTTATGACTTTCAAAGTGAAGGAATTTACTTGACCATGAAAAACACTTTTATGATGAAGCAAAGGATAGAGAAAATCATGATGAGGTTCATATTCCCCATTTGAACTGCCTACAAGAAACTATTTCTTCGTAAGGGTAATAAAGCATGTCTCCATCCTACTTGAGTGGAATGTGAAAGTGCCCTGCCCTGATTATCTGATTATAAATTAGTTTTAAGTTACAATTCCCTTCAGGCCCTATGGCATATTTACGCCTTCCACTCTGACTCCCCACATGGGATGCATTGCTTCTTCAATGGAATATAAGAACCTCACTAAGACCTGGGTCTTGTATTTTGGTGTGGAGTTATATTTACAAGTACAAAGTTCAAGGTTCATGAAGAATTGTTCAAAACCTACCAAGCAGTTTCACAAAAAAAAGAGCAAATACGACACAAAATTTGGCACAACAATTTTTTTATTTTATTTTTAAATTTGGTTTTGATTGATCTGGGGAGAGTTACAAACACTCTCAGGATTCAACGCCAATAGTTTCCTTTCTTCATTTCGTTAGAAAATTATTTGTGGAATTCCATTTACACATACAAATTTTAAGGCCATGAAATGTTATTCAACCCCTGCCATGTAAGATATGTCCATCCTTATTCAGCATGTTGAGTTTGTATGGTATCAACATACCATTTTCAAGATAAAATATGTGACATTACCAAAAGGATTACTCACTTTGGTGAGTTCAAGAGGCTTTAAAAAGTCATTTGCAGTCTTGTTCCAATCCTATTTTATCAAATTATAAGCATTTTTATTATCACTGTAATGACCCTTATTTGTGAAGAAATTGAAACATAAGATGCTTAGAGTCATGGAAAATGAGAGCAATACATATGATATTGTGGTAAGAGAATATGTTGCAAATGTTGATTTGGCCATTACAACAGAGCCTATCCAAGTAGTTGGAAAAATTGCATTATAGTAGTGTGATGTCAACGGTATTGTTGATCGAATTCTTCAATTCGTTGAGATGGAAAAGGATTATATCACCATATAAACTCTGGTTTTAATCATCAAAGGCATTTTAAGGAATTATCCACACCAGAGCCATGACTGTATTGCAGTCGTTGGCAACATTAGCAGTAGAAATGTTCTTGAACCCAAGGCTAAAGTTGTAGTGGATTAGATGTTCGTAGAATATTCTCAAAATATTGTTGAGAAGCCTCTAGAAACCTAGAGTGTGTAATTAATCCATCTAAACAAGCAGTTTATGTATTTACAGATACTCAGGAGCAGTAATATGAAATCAGTATATATATTGCCTCCATATTAGCAAGGGTCTATGCTCAAAACCAAAAATTGAAGGTAAGTCTCTGCAAATCTATTTGTTTAAATAAAAACAACTTCTGAACACTATGACAGTGTTCAAATCATATCCATAAAAATATGAGAAACACGATTACAAACCTTCCATATAAGTAACCCTGTTAGTTTTTTTACCATGGTTCTTTGAGGTCTTTTTCTTCAGAAGCAACAATTTTAGTAGACATTCTAACCTTGATCCTTGTGGAGATATTTTGCAGTTTATGAGGGAGGTGCATTAGAGAGTTTGATGAGGGTGCAACAATCTTGTAGACATTGAGTGGGTGAGTAGGATGCATGCATGCTCTATCTGCAAAGGGTGCAGTTCCTAAGATAGATAGGGTGCATGCATGAGGAAGATCTTCATTTTATAGGCGTATTACATGAGAGAGAGATTCTCTTGTACACTTTTAGTTTTCTTTAGTGACGTTCTCTTCTAGTTAGGGTGAACTCATGCATGAGGTCGCACTCTTCGCTAGCAGGATCTTGCATCGGGGTTAGGGTTTTATCTCTTCTAGAGAGGTGCACCACTCAAGGTGTATACATTCATTGTAGACCTATCATCTCTTGTTATATAAAAGAGATGCCGAGCATTTCACTGTGGGGTTAGACAAATGAAGTTTTAAGCTAGATTCTTTGTAATTTCTTTCAGTGAGGTGCTGCAGATTTTTATCTGCTTGTCCTAATTCTCAGGCTTATGTGTTTGAGAGAGCTGATAAAACAACACAGCATGTCCAAAGTATTAAAATATCAATTGGATAATAATAACCAAAATATGACACTTGACTGCTGAGACTTTATTCCTGATCAATCATCTATCTGTATTAAGTTCCTGACCTTTTTAAAAAGTTCAGTTGGTGGAGGCAGAGGAAGGCACTCATTAGTTGCAAAGTGAAATTCCCGATTCAGATAAAAAACAATTTAATGTCTTCCTATAAGAAATGAGCCTGGAAATACTTTTAATTGCATCAACCTTATTACATCCATCCTACCACAGGTGTTGTGACATGGCGTTTGAGATTGCAAAATAGACCAAGATCCCCTTTAGTACAGAATATCTGTAAACATAAGATCATTCAGAAACTCGATAGAGAAAATTGCAGAGTATGGACAGAAAACAAACTTGTTAATTGGCACCTTTTTATTAAGTGGCCTAGCCTTGAATTTTGGGATCTTTTGCAATTCCTCTTGCTCTAACTCTTCCGAGCTCTTAACTCTGAAAATTTATATGAATATCCATCAAAATAGAGTATTATATTTTACATAATACAATGAACATAAACTAGATTAATTTCTCACAGCCATACTAACATAAAATTCATAAGACTTGTATTCTGATGGCTACCTTCCTAAGAGAAGAAAATTAATGAAATCCAATCACAAATTATTCAACATGAAATAGTTTACCCATCTAAAATTCTACCTTTAGATCTGTCACAAATGATCTGTAACAAAGCATATGAACAACAAAGCATGTTGTCTCTATAGCCCCTGTCCAAAGGGATTCACTAAGAGAGATCGAACAAGTAACAACATGCCACATAGTAACTAAACATTACAACATGAACCCGAGAACAAAAACATAAATGAAATGCAATTACAAAAATAAACATGCAATAGTTTACGAATGATCTGCAACAGAGCAATCTAGCTATAAACTTCCATAGAAAAATTGCAGATGGTGTATTCCCTATATCCCTAGTTCAAAGGGTGGCTTGAATAAAAGAGACATGAAACAATCAAACCACAAATTTTCATACATGCAGGTGAAAAACTGATGATGGTGCCTGAATAAAAAAGACCCTATAAGTAAGATTCAAATTGCTCTCGAAGACATATTTTATTCTTCTCAAAGCATTATGAACATTTCTTATTTGGACATGCATGCAAAGGAGTTTCCAAGTGTGTTGGCTTGGGCTCAGTTAGAACTTACAAAATTGCTGATGGTAAAAAAAGGGCCTGAATAAAAGAGATGTGAGTGAAAAATTGCTGTTGGTGTTGTCTCTATAGCCTCTGTTCAAAGGGCATGAATAAAAAAGATATGATAGTGTCACACATAAATTCAAATTGCTCTTGAAGAACATCTTATGATATATTTATGATTTTCCTTCCTCTAACTTCTACATAAAATATTAGTGGCTTTCAAAAAATCACAACTCACTTCGGTGGATGTGCACGCAAAGCAGTTTCCAAGTGTGGTGGCTTGGGGTCAATCAGAACACCTCCAACAACTGATTCACATCGCCGCTTATCTAGAATCTACATTTAGAAAGATGATTTATTCAGAATCTAGGGCAACCAATTGTAGAGACCAAAACATTTATTTTTAGATTTCTATGTTCTTTGACATTTCCTCTTATGCATCACAAATTACATGGGAAAAACCGTTGAATCTACCGGTTAAGGTGTGAAATTCCTGCTCTCCATCATTAACATGGTAAAAATCAGAGTTGAATCTGGTTGTTAACGTGTTTTGCATGAAAACCCCCAAATACCATGAGAGGGGTAAAGATGAATTCCTTACCACAGCTGAATCTGCATATGACGAAGTAGAAGAGTGTTTCAAAGACCTCTCCATTGTCTTCAAATGGAATTCCTGTCAAGTTGCAGCCAAAACAATATTTAACTTGATCCAAAAAGAATTTCTAAGAGGCTTGACCATGTGTTAAGATGCATATAAAGAGATAAAATGTATTGAATGTGTTTGGTGCCCAAACTGAACCTGAAACTCTGGTAATTAAGGAACAGTCTTATGCAATGGTAACAACAGCGGAGCCTCCAATATCTGCAAATTACAAAAGGGATGAGAACATGTCTGAAAATTCAGGTGGAATGAAAAGAAATGAAAACTAGCGTGTAATAGTTTGTGTTGCATACTTACTTTTTTGTTGAGTGGGCGTGCTTTGAAATTTGGATTTTTGGCAAGCATCTCTTCTTCAAGCCCATCCACACTCTTAAACCTGAATAAATAAAAGAAGAATATGTCAGAAATGTATGTTGCTTTTCAAGCCCTTATGGTTTGCTTGTAAATATTCAAATGCACTAGTGCAAGTTAACATTCACACAAATTTGAGAGTTTGCAAACAATTGATTCCACAATATACCTTGTAGGCCGACTTCTATGAGTTGTTTCAAGTCCAGGATCCTTTGGTATTGTGAGTATTAATGTTTTGTACTTTTGAAAAGGTGCACCAGTACCATCCTGAAATAGATTTCTTCTACAATGAGACACTGGGGACACTAACCACTTAAAACACTAAGGAAAGATGAATGATATTGTTCTTACATGAGCTAGGGATTGCTTGTGGAGCTGCTAAGATGTTCTACACTGAAAAAAAAAAACACTTTTTCAACAACAAAAGCAAATAGAAAGCGAATTTCGCTAACTACAAAAAAGCATGGTCATTATCACAATTTACACTAGGTAGGAAAGGAATATGCATAAAATATCCAAGATGTAGGATTGACAGAAGCACACTCTGCCTTCAAGGCTGAGTTCCATTTTCTTTCATTGTTTTTATCGATAGAAGCAGTTGAACCTTTGTTTGGATTTGTTTTGTGTGGAAAAATGTGTTCTTTTACCTTAAGAATCTGAAAGAAAAATTAAAAGAAAAGTATAAAACTAACAGACATACAACCCTCTCTCTATACCAAACATGCATTGCTCTCCCTACCTAAACATAACCCATTCGCACAATGCATGTTAAAATCATTCAACAAAAACAATATCAACAAAATGAACATTCAATTAAAAAATCATGTCACCTGCCTTAATCGTCCTGCTTCAAGCTTTTGCCTTTTCAATGCTTGGTTTTCTTATGCAACACTCTTTTCAGCACAATATCTAAAAATTACATTATTACACATGGACGTTAATGGATAATATATATCTTACTTGGTATTTACCACATACAATGGGATTACTACATTTTCTTGACAAAACTTGCCTGTCTATGGCCTGTTTAGTATTTTTAACTTCTGTTGTGCAATTTCATCTTGAATTTGCTTGTTTGGACAACTTGTTGCCTCCAGACTTTGCTACGAAAGGCTTGCTTAGGAGATGAGCACCTTTATTGACAGTCTTTTGAACTGCCTTAGGTATAACTTGTGCACTAGGAATATGAACCTCCATCTCTAAAATTCCAATTTAACATGCAAAGCGTGAGCAACTTCCACCAATACCAAAATTATAAGTACATTTGAAGTTTAATTCTTTCAAAAAATAGATTGCATAGATCTTCATATTTCTCAATTTCATGTAGAATATATGATAGTTAAATCAGAATTGTAAAGGATAAAGCATTCTTTATCCAAAAAGCAATGCAATTATGGTGAAATATAGGATTCACAAATACCTTCCATACAAGGGCCCCAATGCTAAATATAGCATACGAGTTGCACGTAGTAGCCTTTTATAATAGGTGTCGGTGAAATATATGTAAATAAATCAATTTTCAGTAGATCAAATTGCTAATTATGGTTCCCTGATTACACAGATGCCTTCCGTACTAGGGCCCTGATGTTAAATATAGCATATGAGTTGCACGCAATAGCATTTTATCATAGGCGAAATATATGTAAATAAATCAATTCTTAGTAGATCAAATTGCTAGGTTCAAGGTGTTATTCATGTCACTGATTGTGATGCTTGATGTAATGTTATATTCTATTTATTCTTGGTGCTTGATGAATGAATATTGTTGGAGATTGTTGCAGGATTTATAAGTCTCATATACTAGAGCTTCTTGTTTGCAGTTTGAGGAATTGCTTGTTGAGATTTTGGTTACAGGAGATTTGAGAAGAATTACAACAGTGGAAGCAGCCAAGCAACACGTTGAATGCATTGCTAAAAAAGGGATCAAACATAGATAATGCTTGGACTCACATTAGATAGACATTGAACGCATTATAAGATTTGTAATCTACTAGAGCTTCTGGTTGTTGATTCAAGCAATTGTGTGTTGAAATTTTTTGTCAAGTATTCCAATGCCGAGGAGATTTGAGAAGAACTATAAAAATGAATGCACAACCAAGAAGGGATAGAGATTTGCAATTGCAAGGACCAAGATACAATGGGCATTGGAGGAAAATTTAGGAATTAGATTTATAACAAATGCAAGGATACATATGATGGACTGATATTGGTTACCCATTGTATCTGCAAGGACTTGTCCACAAATGGATGTTTAGGGCAATTTCAAAATCATAACAAATGCAAGGATGCTCAATTTAGGTAAGAGAGTGTCAAGAGAGCTAGCCTTGTAGAAAATACAGAGGCTCAAACTCGATTGGTAACTTGCACCAAACAGTGTTGTGAGCCAATTCAGAGTGTTTGAGTGATCTAGGTTAGAGGGCAGGAGTTGGACCATATTTCTACATGAACTCATCTATGTCTATTAACATGGTCGTTATCCTATACTTAACATAGGGGTGGCATTCAAGTTGACTTCCTATACCTTGGTAGTTGTTCCTACCTTGATACCCTATTTTTTATGCATTTGAAGTTTTGTACCATTTTGCTTGAATGTGTTTCTTGATAGTGTTATTACCTATATGAAAATAATTTTTGTGTTAAAGGGTGCATTTATTGAGTTAAAAATATTAAAATGTGTGAGCTACAATAGCTACATCAATGAATATTATTCTTGTATTTGAAAAGGTGGGTATTGGAATTTCCCTAAGATTTCAATTGAAATGGATCTTTGGAAAAGCATTTTATTTCACACCAAATGGGGCGTTTTGGAGCTAGGTTTATATTTCAAATCTATCGACCAATCTAAATACATTGAGTATGTGACAAGTTTTGGAAAGAGGAAGAGAAATCTTGCAAACAAAGGAAGAGAGAATTGTTCCAAACTTCCATGCCACATTGACCGTCTAGAAACCCATGTTGAAGCTCCCAAGCTAGTAAAATACACTCAAATCAAGTGTCCAAAATTGACAAAGGATCTAAGCTAACTCCAAAATCACACTGGAAATGAATAAAAGCCGCCTAACTAGGAGAAAAATTTGAAGAAGACCATAGGGTAATTAGGAGCCCTACAAGAAATATTTGTTTTACTCCAAAAAAAAATCCCATCAAGAGCTAGATCATAAATTGAAGCTACACCTTCCACTTTTAATAATAACATTGTAATTAGGATGTAATATGACAAGTTTGTCATTGAAAACAACAGGGACTAGAAGCCACATGATCATTTTTGAGATTTAAGTGGGTTCCAACAAACATGCTCAAATTTCCATTTCCTCCAATTGGGTTCTTGCATAGTGGCATAAAGTTTGTTTATAGCTCAAAAGGTAGAAAAAGAGATTGTTATTGTAAAAGCATAAATTATAAGTATGTTGACTATATGAAGGATGAAATATGAGGTTGGCATCAAAATCAAAAGGGACTAGAAGCCACAAGATAATTTTTAAGACCTAAGTCAGTTACAAATATGCTTGAATTTACATCTCATGTAGTGGGATCTTGCGAAGTGGCATGATGTTTGTTTATAATTCAAATGTAGAAGTGAATTGTTATTGTAAGAGCATACAAATATAGATGATGATGTAATATGGGGCCAACTCCCCAGGTTAGTACCATATTTAGTCAAACTCAGCAAGTCCATCCAACAGAGTCAGCTGAAGTCAAATAAAGGAAAAACTTAAAAGAGCTCTTGTTTAATCAGAATTCTTGCTGATTGCCCTGGAGATGTTAAAGCTGAGAAAGAGTTTGGATATTGTTTGTATAGTCAGAGTGACTAGATTCATCCATCCTAGCCTTGTACTAGTCCAGAAATTAGGGAATCAGCCATCCTAGCCCCATAACCAGATTAGAATAGTCCAGCAATCAGGGAATCAACAATATTGCTCCAATTGTTCAGGATTTGGTCACTTTATATTTTATTTAAGGATTTGTTTATGGTTGAACCCGGATCCAAATCATCCAGGAATCTAGAATCAACCACATGGTTCTGATTCCTTAGAATGGCCACAGAAGAAAGATGACTAAAAATGATGCCAGTATAAGTCAATTTGGGATTGTTCTCAGGATCTGTGTAACGTAATGCCAATGAAATATTTTCCCTGCTTGATCAAAATACTCTACAATAGAAGTATACCATTTGGTTTCAACAGTAGGCTTTCCCCATACAAGGGAGTGTTTGGCATGGCAACTTCACTATGTAAATTAATGATCCTTAGTAACAAAGAGTGCACATTGTTTGGTCGATGTTTGTATACATATTTTGTTAGTGCCCATTTTCAGATTCAATATAATCCTCATGTCTACACTAGAGGTGAAATTGATGTATCTAATCTGCGGGTTTAATATTTTCAGGGGGATGATATAAAAATGAATTAACTATAAATGTACAAGTGTGCATAACCAAGGCTTTATCAGGTGAATTAATTGGAAATCCAGTAAGTACACCATTGGAAAACTTGTATAGTAATTACTATGAATGTAGGAAGAGGGCGTTAAATTTTACATATTTGCAGTTAGAAACCTAGGTTTTTACAATAATGTTATGAATGATAAAAAAATTAGGGTTAGGATCCCAAATCGCCAATTCCTTATTTTGGAACGTGTGCTACATCCACACCAAATTCTTCAGACGATTCCAATGACACCCATTGGGATTAGTTAATCTACATTTGCAGACATAACCACGGAGCATGTGTCCATTGCACAGACCCCTGGCTAGGGAGGAAGGCACATTTCAACTCTTGGCATTTATGAATATCTTAAGCATATTCCTCGACCTGTTGTTTGTTCAGGCCTCACACACATTCTGTTTAAAGGAATCTGGTTGTGCTTTGTAAGAGGATGGTAGGATATCTCTGTTCAGAGATTTTCCCACAAGTTTGGGTTCTCAGGATCTACATACATTCTTTGTTGATTTCAGAGATTTTCCCACAGGTTTGGGTTCTCAGGATCTACCCCGCTAAAAGGCCCACCCAAAACAACCAAAGTGGATCAATATTATAGTAATTCCCTCACCCAAAATAAGGGAGCGTAAAAAAAATTCAGACAAGAAGAAATCTTGTACCTTAGAGTGCTTAGGCCCAGGCCGATCACAAATATTGAGACGTATGATTGTTCGTGGCTTAACCATGCCTTATGGACGCCATGGGTACTTGATACTCTTCTTACTATAGGATGGACTAAGATGTTCAACAATTTTTTCCATAGACCACAAGCTCGCTTCCTCAAAAGTCAAAAGGATAAAAATCTATAATGGTGCGACATTTTTTAAACTCACATTGCGCTAGGACATTCCAACTCACCTTCCATGTTTTCACATTAGAATAGGTTACCATTTGTTATAGAAGTTGTGATGGTAGAGGCTTGATTTTATAATGTGGCAAATAATAAGGTTTTCATAGTAATTGATAGTGAAGGCCACTAGTTTTATTGTGAGATTCAAAGTAACCTAAAGGCTATTTAATAATATTGGAAATTTTTTATAAGTGGTAAATAATAAGGTTTTCATAGTAGTTGATAGTGAAGGTCACTAGTCTTATTGTGATATTTAAAGCAATTTAAAGGCCATTTAATAACATTAGAAAATTTAGTCTCTATAAACATATAATCATAAGGTGATAAAGTCAAATAGGGAGAAAAAAGGAAAATAAATTTGTAAGAGAGAAAAGAGTACATATTTCAACATATATTTCTTCATGCAATTTAATATGGGTCATCTTAATTGCTAAATAGTAAGTTATAACTATATAAAAAGAAGAGTTGGCTAGGTAGTAGGGTTGGGTTTTGTATTGAGTTGACAAAAAAGTCAAGTAAATTAGTATATGTTGAGCTAACAATGTTTATTATTAATCTAAATTCAAAATTAATTATGATATCTTTAAGTAGTTATGTGGATCGTAACCAACTACTCCTAGTTGATGCATTACTCCGCTAATTTGTTTTTATTATAAGGTTTATTTGTTGTTATTTGTGTATGTGGGCGAGTGTTGTGAATAATCCACATGAATAAAATCAAGAATTTTAATTTAGATGACATTATTGTGGCATGTAGTTCTCATCAACTACCCAAACAAAACGTGACGAATTTGAGTAATGTGTAGAAGGAAGGTATACAATAGCTCATGGACGTTTATGCACTAAGGTTAACTCAATGCTTAATTACAAAGGGGGCAGAGACTTGACCTAGTGTAGTGCATGGTGCAGGGTCTACCATGGTAGGAAGTTGTACGCATAAAACCCAATGGTTAGCTTAATCAATTCAACCATTCATCCAAGGCAAGATTTAGGCAAACGAGTCAAATTCAATCAAGTACCTCATATACAAGGTCTCTATGTCAATTGGAGTTGGATATTAAATTGTTTGCATAACAACACTCCATTCCAATCACTAAATCACAACTTGGAATCTAACGCTATCAAGCCTACCATAAAATATCAAAGAGAAAATTATATCCAAGTCAAGCCAACTTAGTAGTAAGTCCAAGTCCAACAAACCCTTAGTCATGCATGTTCGTTGTTAAGTCTACCATGTGACGTCTAAAAGTGAAGTAGGTCCAAGTCAATCTAACCATGCTATGTGCTACTAAGTTAGTCCAAGTGAAGCTAACCAAGTGAAACCAAATGTCCAAGTCCAATTTGACACGTGTATCTTTCTATGTTATCTATGTAATCCACATTCATAGGAAAGAGATCTTAATTTGAAAATACAAATATTAAATTCATTAAATCATGGCAATTTTTAATTTATGTAAAATCTAACTTTTTTTTTCAAATGGAAGATTTTATTTTGTTTGTTTGTTTTGTCCTAAAAGGGTGATAATGATTATTGGGTGAAGATAAATGGCATTGAGTGTAGCGTGAAGTTGTGTTGTTTTTATTCCCATGGCATCTAGTAGTTCTATGGAAGTTGTGTTGTTTTCATTTCTTTAGCGCCAAATGGTGCTATGTTTATGCAACTTCAAATGGTGTTCAACGATCAATATTCTTGTCAATGATTATTCTATAAACCATATTGAGTCTTGTTGTAATGTATGTAGTGCCATAACTTCTTGGCCATCATATTGTACACTTTTTTTGTGTTGTTGTCTTTCCTTGTGTCATTTGTTAGCCATATCAAACAAACATCAGTAAGAAGACTCATCACCTTCATAACCATGTTGATTGCATGTTGCATGAAAGGAGTTGACTACTTCTTGTCCATGCATGACTTATATGTGGCATGGTAACAAACTATGTCAATGGTACATGTACCATGTGTCTATTGTGTGTGGCATGTGTTTCACAATGTGCTACGTGTGGCGCTTATGGTGCAACTATGGATTATGTGGTATGTGTGGTGCAAGGGGAACAAAATGTGTCTATGTGGTGTTTATTGCACAATTTGAGTTGTGTGTTGGGTAGTCTAAAGGGTTGAACTGATCAACTCAATAATTATATTGATTCAACTAACTCTAATCCTGATGGAGTTATCAAGTTACTTAGTTATGTTGAGTACCATGTTGACATGGTCAGATGACATGGGCCACCAAACTATACAAATAAACATTATGTGGAAAATCCATGGGGTTCCGAGTAAAGATTGCTCCTAGGGGAATGTGTGAGACTCCTATAATGGTTTTTTTGTTCATGCCTAAGATCATTGATAATGATTTAGTGTCTCCCTCCTTGATCTAGATATTATCTACCTAGAAGCAACTTGGGATCATTAAGGAGGAAATATGATGAATAAATTGATAAATAAAAATGACAAGGTCAATAAAATATTATGTTGCTAAAAGATATTTTTTATAAAATATAAGGAAAGTGATATTGTGAGTCATTTAGGTGATATTAGTATGTTGCTCATATGTCATTACAGACATTTAAGTGTCATTGGGATCAATCGGTATCCATAATTATTATCAAATGCACCATCATCGTGGACATTGGCGTTGTTGTCATCATGATCATCAACGTCATATGCTACATCAACATCATTTTCATCATCATGCTCATTAAGTCAAGTCCCTGGGCTAGTTACCTCTATGAATATTTTAGAACTCACTCGATGTCCATGTCGCTATTATGGTCAATTTAATGCATTATGGTGAATTATGTTTCCATTAGGACCAATCAATATCAAATAGTGCTATAATCACCCGCATCATCGTTATTGGCATTGATATCATCATTGTCATCAACATACTACTAAATATTGTAGAAATCATCATTTCCATATTTACCATTGTCAATATATACCAAAATATCCATATTTACCATTGTCAATATATACCAAAATATCCATATTTACCATTGTCAATATATACCAAATTATTTGGCGCCAACGGTCTGTTTGGACAGGCTATTTGGCGCCAACGAGTTGGTTGAGTAGTCATTGAAGGAATTGGAGGATGAAATCTCCATGGGTTGAGGAAAACCAGCCATCAACTATGAATGTCGTAACAGAGGTAGGTGGAGAGCTATTGGGTCGAGATTTTGGTCAACAGTTGAATTTGCATAATAGATTTTTTTTGTTTTTGTTATATATATTTTGTTTTATTTTTATTATTTTATTATATAAATTATGTTAATTGGTTATATATTATATTTTTTAATAATTATCATATAATTTGTTTAGTTTTATAAATTAGGATTAATATAAAATTTAATTACTTTGTGTTTTATATAAATATAATAATTTGTGTCTTTTATGAATATAATATTTGTTTTAATGGTATTTTTTGTTATAGTATAAGTATATATAATAAACTTGGATCGAGAACGTTGGTCGAGAAGAGTTGTGCACATCGTGAATCAGGTGGGTGGTCATGACGTCAGATGCAAAATTTACGTGGCCACTAATGCATAAAGGAGGTTTAACTTGATAGTGATCAGGAGAGGTCATCATTGCATTATACGTATCATATTCTGCGAGGTCATGAGGCCTGTATTATGAGGTCGAGGAATCGAAATATTTTCTTAAAACGTCGAGATGGGGTTGGGCCTCTACCTTTATACTGCATATGGATCTGAGACTGGTTCTGGGGAAACACCCTAGTTTAATTAGAATTAAGTATTTGATTCGTTAAAATATTTTTCTTGTTGCTTCCACTGGTTAAATTATTATATATTGGATCAACTGCTACGACGTTTAAAGGAACTCAACCTAGTGAAGCTATGTCGACTAGTGCAACTAGACATTCGACGACCACAGAATATGAATATAGTTATATTGAAGTTAGAAAAGCACCTCAGACGTATGGGGCTTGCAGGGACTCTTACTTTGTCAAAGGATCAACAACTAGCTATATTGATGCTTCTAGCTAAGTATCGATATGGTGCTAGTTCTAGTGCCTAATTCTTAATTAAAGTAGGAACCTAATTTTCCTTTGGCATGCGCTTAACAGGGTTTCCTTCAATGGTGTAGCAGGGATAAAGATGGTCAAGAGAAAATTCATACAATTGCTTTATTGGATCTTTGAAGATCGAGGTGCATGACACAAATATTACTAATAGAAGGTAGAAAAATTACAAAATTTACACTTCATTGTCAAATTTGCAATTTTCCATGACACAATTAAAAATGACTAACATAAACAATGATTCAGTAAGACGCAAGGTGCATAGATCGAGATCGCTGCTGCGCTAGGTCTTCCTCCACGAGCTCCACAGCGGCCGCCATGGCTGCGCCTGGGGGAGGGATGTCCCCTCCCTCCCCTCTCTCAGAGGTAGATGCCTTCAAGAAACTGCTTTCACGTGCCGGGAAGAAAATGGTAAACCCCCAGATCCCGAAATTCATCAAAAAAATGGAAGCAATCCCAGAAATAATCCTACCAGAAGAAAAACCCATCAAGATCGCTCTTGCCCTGGCAGAACGAGGACTGGTAGGACAGTTCATGGGCCTATGGCCCTCCACAAGAACCACGGACGACTGGATACAAAGAAACTGGAGGCCGCAGCTGAAGCACAGCGTAACCAGCTACCCAGTGGGCAGAGGCTTCTATATTTTCGAATTCATCTCCAAAGACGACCGTGACCTCGTATTCAGAAATGGCCCCTACTTCATGGGATCCCAAGGATTGTATCTAAACCGATGGACCCCGGATTTCGATCCGAATCTTGACTCCCCAAAGGAGGTTCCAGTCTGGGTCCGTCTTCCTAACTTACCAGCCCACTGCTGGAACTCAGAATCCCTGGAAAAAATAGGAAATGGACTCAGCTGCTACATTGACAAAGCAGATCCCAAGGGGCAATACGCCTGCGCCAGAATCTGCGTTGAGGTAGATCTCAAGGCGGGGCTACCAGAAGCAATAAAGATCTCGGTGGGTGATTGGCATCACTTCCAACAGTTGGATTACGAGCAGCTGCCCTTCAAATGCAGACACTGCCATGAGCACGGTCACTTCCAAAGAAACTGCCCCAAATTCCAGCAAGGAGACGAAACTGAAGGATGGCAAAGGCCCAAAAAAGGGAAAACAGCCCCAAAAAACCAAGAGAGAAGGATCGGATCCGGGCTGCAAGACCCAAGCAGCAAAAAAGCAACAGAAGAAGGGACCAT
>LPNX010310005.1:122363-164274 GCA_001517045.1 Pseudotsuga menziesii | reverse complement strand
CTCCTTCAGCTTAGTTGTCTAGTCTATTTCAGCTTTAAATGGACCTCTTGAGATTTTCCAAATACTCAGGAACTTCTCCAGCTTGATGTTCTCAGCACCTGGTGGCTGATTCACCGGTTTTAATTAATCTTCCCATTGTTATTGTCTAAAAAAAAAAAATGACTAACATAAATGACTAATTCATATTCTTCTAGCTAGTTAATTTTTTATGCTGTGACTAAATTAGTTGTTTATGTTAGTCATTTTTAACTCCGTCACTTATTATCTAGTCATATTTGTTAACTGGTGACTAAATTAGTCGTTAATTTTAGTCGTTTATAGTTGGGTCAATCAAAATTGCTCATATTTAGTGGTAAATCACTTGAAAAAGCCGTGGTGACTAGAATTTTTAGTCACCTAGTAGCTAATTCCTCATTTTGTACTAGTGATAAATACACACGGTAAACTAAAATTATATAAGAAAAGTTAATTGAGGTAGAGAGAATAGGAATTGTGAGTTGTTCCTTGCATTAGAAAGAACAACAATCTCCTAAACCAATTATAAACACATTGATGATAAACTCGAGAACACCATGAACACATTAAATAGCCATTGCTACCTCACAATTCTCTTAATGACAACACCACAAAATACTATGTTTGAGGCATGCAAGATCTTGTGTGACTATGAGTGTGATGCCATCACTATGCATAATAGAATTTAAGCAAACTATTTCGTTCAAGTATTGACCATTTCCTTGTGTTAAATGTAAGTACATGAGAAAAGATTGAAAATTTATAATTAGATGCAACTAAAAACTCAAAAAAATATAATTTTACCAAAAATTTAGATGGTTTAAAGTCCAAATATATGATATATGTTACTAAACCACTAACATTAAAGTTATCAAATAATTCAAAATTTCCCACCATTATAATTTCAAAATGACCAATAGTAAAATTATCACATAATTCAACTTTTCCCACTAATATAATAGCAAAATGACTAATATAATATCAAACCATTAACATTAAAGTTATACCATTATTCAAATTTTCCCATTAAGATAATACCACCAGTGTAGATCCAAATACTACGCTCTATCAAGTGTCGAGAGGGATCAAAACTTTGCAAACCTCTTCTTAAGTACTACACTCAATGAGCTATCAACTTTGGCGTGTCCTATATATAGCTATTGATTTGATTCAAACCAAAAGACACATCTTTTTATTTAAGGTCGACATATAATATTTTTATTATTAATATTTAATATTATTTATGGCAGACATATAATATTTTTTATTTTGTTAGGAACGAACATTACAACATCTCCCCCATACATGGTTTTAAAACCATGTGCAAGGCCCTCCTAAAACCATGGGTTGTTTAGGAGGCCTTGCACATGGTCTTAAAACCATTTGCAAGGCCCTCCTAAACCATGTACAATAAAACCATGGGTTGTTTAGGAGGCCATGCACATGGTTTTAAAACCATTTTCAAGGCCTTCTTAAACCATGTACAATAAAACCATGGGTTGTTTAGGAGGCCTCGCACATGGTTTCAAAACCATGTCTAAGGCCAACATTTTTTTTGCGGATAATTCAATTTTTTATTTTTTATTATTTTGTTAGGTAGGAACATTACAACATCTCCCCCATATTGTGTTGTTTTTCTGACCACCAGTTTTTGGTGGATAATTACATTTTTTATTTTTTTGTTAGGTAGGAACATTACAACATCTCCCCCATATTAGGTTGTTTTTGTGGCAGACATTTATTTTGGAGGATAATTACAAATTTTATTTTTTATTATTTTGTTAGTAACAAACGTTACAAACAAAATATCAACAAACATTACAAGATCTCCCTAATACAACTAATAACTAATATAATATCAAAACAACTAATGCTATGAAAATATTCTTTATAATTTTAATTCTTTAACCTAACAATGAATGTTACATGAACCAATTTGTATGACTTGAATGTTAAATGAACCATTAAAATTAAAAAAAAAATGATATCATAATCAATTTTCACATAAATTACACAATATTGTTTATAATGATATTTCATTATATTTACGCCGTAGGCGTTTTCACAATGAAAGAAGTTGTCTCAAAAGATTCCTTGTCTCCTTGGACACTAACCTTCCAACACATGCTGCCTGGTAATTGGAAATTTTAGGTACAACATGATGTGGTTAAATTTCCAGGTTCTTATATCCTGTGACCTGGCAGGGACCGAACAGGGCAGCATGGAGTTGATCGGTTAAGTACACGATCTGAAAACAATCAGGCTTTCTTTTACAACATAACTATTTAAGATTTTGGTAGGTACAACATGCCCATGGTTAAAATTTCTGGTCATTATATCCCGTGATCCGGCATGAACCGAAGAAGGAGAAATGGAGTTGATCGGTTAAATAGACGTTGTGAAAGGACATCATTGCCATGCTCACCAAATTCCCACTTGTTACAGCTGTTACTGCTGATGATTGATTGATTGTCCTTAACTTTTTTTTCATGCATGTATGTTGATCAATTTTTTATTTTTTTTAATGCACTTCAGTTGGGTCCCTGATTCTGGGTCCTTGTTCCCAGTTGGTGTTTTTTCGACAGGTGGCTTGCGTGTTTTCACTACACTCCTCCACCAGGGGTTCAAGAAATTTTTCTTTTTTACATGCTTTTGTTGTAAAATATCAGAAATAGGAAGTCAGAACATGCACAATTTCTGATTTGAACACATACAATATTTGGAATCTGAATTGTCAGAAATCGATAATGCACAAATAAAAAATTGGAATATTGGTGTTCCTTATTCCAAAACATAGTATTTTCTGGAATCCGACATGTTGAAAATCGGAATAATGAAATATATTTATGAGAATATATTTATAGTGATATATGTTAATGAATAACAACAACCAGAGTAATGAAATATGTTAATGCGAATTATTTTGTTTTTTATATATCCAAGAAAAAATAACAATCACGATATAGATACTATGGTAACTGAAGATTGTATTTCACTATTGCCACATGGTGCTGTCAACCTTTGCCCACCGGTACAAGTCTCTTCATTAAAACAAGTGAACTCATTCAACCCATCATCAGGCCAAAATCTAAGCCAAATTTTGAGGTAGAGCGATTAAACATAACACAGAGCGAGTTTAAAATAAGGATGGACTTAGCAAAGAAATAAGTTATGTGAAAGGAATACGAACAGTTAAAATAAAAGTTCAAAATTGAGGTTTTTCGGTTTCGGATATGCCAACATCGAAATTCAGAAATACTATCTTCGACATTTCTTTATTTGAAAATAGAAAAATTCTGAGATCAAAAATGTCGCAAATCAGATCTTGCGAAATTTAAAATCGGACCATATGGTGTTTCTTAATGGAAAACATAGGACATAGGATTTTTGGAATCCCAAAAATCGGAAATTAGAAGTCAAAACATGTTCAGTTTCTGATTTGAACACATACAATATTCGGAATTCGAATTGTTGGAAATCGAAAATGTGCAAATCAGAAATTGGAATATTAGTGTTCCTTATTCGAAATCATAGTATTTTCCAAAATCTGACATGTCGAAAATTGATTAATGAAATCTATTTATAGTGATATATGTTAATGAATAACAACAACTAGAGTAATGAAATATGTTAATGCGAATTATTTTGTTTGTTATATATCCAGGAAAAAATAACAATCATGATATAGAGACTATGGTAACTGAAGATTGTATTTCACTATTGCTACACGATGTTGTCAACCTTTTCCAGCTGGTATAGGTCTCTTCATTAAAACAAGTGAACTCATTCAACCCATCATCTATTTAGTTCCGAATCTCTATCTCAGATGGCTTTCACAAGCATGAGCTACTGCTTCCAATTATATACATTGATCTTGTAGAAAATTGACAACTAAAACAATGAACTATAATCAAGATTACCCAATGTACATGCAACATTGTACATAATGTGGCACAACTACACTCCTTAGGTGGCTTGCGTGTTTTCAATACACTCCACCACCAGTTAAAGTAAGGATGGAATTGGCCGAAGAATAAGTTATGCAAAAATAATACAAACACTCAAAATAAAGCTTGAAAAATCGAAGTTTTATGGCTTTCAATAAACGAGCGTCTCAATACGGAAATAGGAACTTCGACATTTCTTTATTTGAAAATAAAAAACTTCAGAGATCGGAAATGTCGGAAATAGGAAATCGGGACATGCACAGTTCTTTACTTGAACACTTAGCATTTCCGAATTCCGAAATGTCAGAAATCCGCATCCTAAATGAGGCAAATTAGAACAATTGGTGTTCCTTATTGCAAAACATAGGACATAGATTTCCGAATTCAGAAATGTTAGATTCTTGACTCTTAATTTATTTCTTGACGACTTGTGGTTTCCTCATGCAATTTCGAAACGTTTATATTTCAAATAGATACAAACCAGAGTAATGAAATATGCAATTTGGATAATTGAAAAATACATAGGTAAAAGGGGTTTCTTTCTTAACATACAATATGCAGGCTAACATCAGTCTCCACAAATTATAACAATTTAGAGGCCAAAATCTACACCAAATTTTGAGGCAGAGCGATTAAACATAACGCAGAGCAAGTTTAAAATCAGAATGGACTTAGCGGAGAAATAAGTTATGCGAAAAGAATACAAAAAGTTAAAATAAAACCTCAAAATCGAGGTTTTTCCGGTTTCAGATACCCCAACATCGAAAGTTGAAAATACTATCTTCGACATTTCTTTATTTGAAAATAGCTAACTTCCGAGATCAGAAATGTCCCAAATTGGTAATTTGGATAATTGAAAAATACATAGGTAAAAGGGGTTTCTTTCTTAACATACAAATATGCAGACTAACATTAGTATCCACAAATTGTAACAATCTAGAGGCCAAATATTGAACAAACATCAGTTCTCCAGAAATGGTTTAATGGTAATTTGGATAATTGAAAAATACATAGGTAAAAGGGGTTTCTTTCTTAAATCGGATCTTGCGGAATCGAAAATCAGAACATATGGTGTTCCTTAATGGAAAATATAGGACATAGAATTTTTGGAAACCCAAATATCGAAAATCGAAAGTCGGAACATGCGCAGTTTCTGATTTGAACACATACAATATTCAGAATCTGAATTGTCGGAAATCAAATATGCACAAATCGAAGATTGGAATATTGATGTTCCTTATTCCAAAACATAGTATTTTCCAGAATCCGACATGTTGAAAATCGTATTAATGAAATATATTTATGAGAATATATTTATAATGATATATGTTAATGAATAACAACAAGTAGAGTAATGAAATATGTTAATGTGAATTATTTTGTTTTTTATATATCCATTTTAGTCTACTCACATGATTATGTTACATTGCAATTTTTTTTTCATGCCCTATTTCATTCAACAGGAAAAAATAACAATCACGATATAGAGATTATGGTAACTGAAGATTGTATTTCACTATTGCTACACGGCACTGTCAACCTTTTCCCGCTAGTACAGGTCTCTTCATTAAAACAAGTGAACTCACTCAACTCATCATCTATTCGATTCCGAATCTCTATCTCAGACGGCTTTCACAAGCATGAGCTACTGCTTCCAATTATATACAATGATCTTGTAGAAAATGGACAACTAAAACAAGGAACTAGAATCAAAATTACCCAATGTACATGCAACATTGTACATAATGTAACGTACGTTTAATATCCGATTAATGAAATATATTTATGAGAATATATTTATAGTGATATATATTAATGAATAACAACAACTAGATTAATTTCAGTTAATTTCAGATTAATGAAATATATTTATGAGAATATATTTATAGTGATATATGTTAATGAATAACAACAACTAGAGTAATGAAATATGTTAATGCGAATTATTTTGTTTTCCGGTTTCCAATAAACAGACGTCTCAATACGCAAATAGGAACTTTGACATTTCATTTATTTGAAAATACAAAACTTCCGATATCAGAAATAGGAAATCGGGACATGCGTAGTTCTTTATTTGAACACTTAGCTTTTCCGAATTCCGAAATGTCGGAAATCGGAAATCCGCATCCTAAATGTGGAAAATCGGAACAATTAGTGTTCCTTATTGCAAAACATAGGACATAGATTTCCAAATTCAGAAATGTCAGATTCTCGATTCTTAATTTATTTCTTGACGACTTGCGGTTTCCTCATGCAATTTCGAAACGTTTATATTTAAAATAGATACAAACCAGAGTAATGAAATATGTAATTTGGATAATTGAAAAATACATAGGTAAAATGGGTTTCTTTCTTAACATACAAATATGCAGGCTAACATCACTCTCCACAAATTATAACAATTTAGAGGCCAAAATCTACTCGAAATTTTGAGGCAGAGCAATTAAACATAACACATAGCAAGTTTAAAATAATAATGGACTTAGAGGAGAAATAATTTATGCGAAAAGAATACGAACAATTAAAATAAAACCTCAAAATCGAGGTTTTCCGTTTTCGGATACCCCAATGTTGAAAGTCAGAAATACTATCTTCGACATTTCTTTATTTGAAAATAGCTAACTTTCGAGATCTGAAATGTCCCAAATCGGTAATTTGGATAATTGAAAAATACATAGGTAAAAGGGGTTTCTTTCCTAACATACAAATATGCACACTAACATTAGTCTCCACAAATTGTAACAATCTAGAGGCCAAATATTGAACAAACATCAGTTTTCTAGAAATGGTTTAACGGTAACTTGGATAATTGAAAATACATAGGTAAAAGGGGTTTCTTCCTTAAATTGGATCTCGTGGAATCGAAAACTGGAACATATGGTGTTCCTTAATGGAAAACATAGGACATAGAATTTTTGGAATCCCAAATATCGGAAATTGGAAGTCAGAACATGCACAATTTTTGATTTGAACACATACAACATTCAGAATCCGAATTGTCGAAAATCCAAAATGCGCAAATCGAAAATTGGAATATTGATGTTCCTTATTCCAAAACATAGTATTTTCTGGAATCCGACATGTCAAAAATCAGATTAATGAAATATATTTATGAGAATACATTTATAGTGATATATGTTAATGAATAACAACAAGCAGAGTAATGAAATATGTTAATGTGAATTATTTTGTTTTTTATATATCCATTTTAGTCTGCTCACATGAATATGTTACATTGCAATTTTTTTTTTCATTCCCTGTTTCATTCCATAGGAAAAAATAACAATCACGATATAGAGATTATGGTAACAGAAGATTGTATTTCACTATTGCTACACGGTGCTGTCAACCTTTTCCCGCTGGTACAGGTCTCTTCATTAAAACAAGTGAACTCATTATATGTATGTATGGTTTTTTTCTCACTTAATCAATTTTGTATTGTTCATTTATCCAATGTTTTTCTCTCCCATTGAACTTTAACATACTTCATCTCATAGGACTATCGTATTTCTTTCACTTGAGGCTGTCACAGTGGATGTAACAATTATTGCAGATCCTGCACCTTACCACTTTTATGTACCTTCTCCCTCGGAAAGTAGTTTGTCTGTTCCAGTCAACACTAGCTCAATTGACTATGCCATTCACATCACTCTCCTCTTCTAGCAAGATTTGGGACATTCAAGGTCGAGTTACTGCCAAGAAAAACATACATGAATATGGAAACCAATGAGCTAGAAAAGCATTTGGATTTGACCTTGTTAATGCTTTGCACGATGAAATACATATATTTGCATTCAATGAATTGACACTTTCTTTGTATGACCAAATACAATACGAATAGTGTACATTGTATCAAATGACACAATCAAAGCATCCAATCCAATTTTCAACCATTTGAAAAGCCATTATGATATTTTTCTAGGTTCCTCCTCAACCATCCAACCATGTGTAGATGAATACCCCTTAATACCTTTATATTGATTTAACTTTAAAACTATTAAGGAGATTCAAACTACGCACATAAATTCCATGGTTGAGCTTGTTGGAATTCTCATTTTAGTTGCGCCTACATCCACAATACGAAAACCACAAAATAGGAACTTCCACATTTCTTTATTTGAAAATACAAAACTTCCAAGATCTGAAATGTCGAAAATAGGAATCTTGGGTAGCCATGAGAGGGAAAATAATGATGCTCACAAGTCCAGTTTTTGTGCATATAAAAAACCATAAATGAGGTCCAAATGATATTTATTGACTAAATCTTAAAAAATGTTATTACGAGTTCAGGATTTTCATGATGTAGTATATATCTATAATGAATTTTCATGATTAATATCATTTGTATACAATTCCCTTATCTCTTAATGGACAACGCGAAAGGTCACTTGAACGTACTGAAATATTATCACGTCATCATATTAATAGCAGAAGTGACTGTTACCCTCACTTGTTGTCATCCTTAAGTTATCCCATAGTGTGTAAACTTGATTTTTGTCACCTTATCAATGCCTTCTTATGATGGTATAAATATTTCCTTGTTGCTTAATCATTAAATATATGAAATATCTTGCTTAATCATTAAATCATCGTCCGTATCACGCGCTCTAAACATTAAATCTTTCAAATCCAACATATTTCACATCTTGGATTCTCCTCCCATTCTGGGCTTTCATATCACCGTTTAAGTGACCTTTCGCATACTCCAAGAGATAGGGGAATTATATACAGATCATATTAACCCCAAGTTATAGATATATACCACATCATCAAAATCCTGAACTCATAATAACATTTGTAAGATTTAGTGCATAAATAGAGCCTCCTACTGAGGAAAATATCATTTGGACCTCATTTATGGTTTTTTATATGCACAAAAACTGGACTACTTAGCGTCATTACTTCCCCTCTCATGGCTGCTGAAGAAGAAATTGCCAACATGGTGATACCAAAGGCCGAAATGGGAGGAGATGGAAAGATAAGTTGGGAGTCCTACTGCCGACGAAGGGGCTATAGAGGAAAAACAAATGGAAATGGTTGCACCTTAGCTAGCAAAACGTATGGAAATGGGTGAGGATTGTAGCGTAGATGAATGCCCAACACATCACTTTGTACCATTACGATTTGTTGTTTACTACCTTATTTCTATTATGCAAATAATGATTATTGATGCATTTTGTTCCTTTTTAGCTTCTTCAACATTGTCATTGTGTATAAAACACTTTTGTCTAACATCAATGAGCAAAATTCCATTTTCATTCATCTTAAACCTTTTTTTTCCAACAGCGTCATCAGATAGATAAATGTTGTTCTTCATAGATTTATATATAATGACAGTTTAGCAGTGAAGTTTTTAAATGAAATAATCCAATGTGATATTATAATGTGATGGAAATATTAATCAAAAATAGGAATTCATGGAAATGAAAATTAGAACATATGGTGTCAATAGGAAAAAAGATGTATTCCTGTAATTGTGCTTCAAAAAGGTATTTCCCGATTCCCAAATATCGGATTATCGTTTCTTAATTCCAAAATGTCCCGATTCCAAAATGTCGAATTCTGGATTCCAAAATGCCTAATTTCGATATGGTTTTAGTTCAAATATTTTTTATTCCCATTTTTTTTCCAATTTCTGCTTTTAGAAAATTCTTGTTAAACAATGTTTTAAAATAAATGAACAATAAATCCATTCAGTGATCTAGATGTCCTTTGGATATAAATTTGTAGAAAAGGAAAATAGTTAACCAGATTAGGCTTTCCTTCGATTACCATTACCTTCGTGACCATTTATTTGAATTCTTCAGCGGCCTGAGAGTCTCGTCCGAATATGTTTTGAGAAAAAATCAAATTGCCCAACAGATTCAGACTTGTAAGAAACACAGTGTGCCTGATATTCACATCCTTTGCATTTGTACAACCCTAAAAACTGGATTGAATGGTGGAAAAGACACAATATCTCCTTAGATGCAGCAAGGCCTCTAGTCTCTTGACATTAAAGAGCTTGGTGTTGCAGAATCTTTTAAGCATACACCATTACCACTGTTAATGAGTTCACTTGTTTTAATGAAGAGACCATTACCAGCAGGAAAAGGTTGACACCACCGTGTAGAAATAGTGAAATACAATCTTCAGTTACCATAGTCTCTATATCATGATTGTTATTTTTTCCTAGATATATAAACAACAAAATAATGTGCATTAAAGATCTTAATAAAAATAAAAAATAGACATTATTATGCAAAACTCGAAATATATTGATTGGCCAGACTTCGTAAATTCGAATCTTAAAAAACCCAACTCAAACAACCAAAAGACTCTAGACCGTATATATCATATGCATAAATGAAAATTGACAAAATTTACTTTTCGTTTTCAACATTCGGCAGTTGGGAAACAAATATTCAGTCCAAAAAAGTGTGGTACTTCCCGTTTCCAATATGAAGATTATCCGAAATTGAGAATTGAGAAACTAAACAATTCCACTTTCCATTATGATAATTATGATATTTTTTTCCATTTTTTTAATAAATAGAAAATAAGTATCTAACATCCATATTATAATAAGTTTCCCCATTTTCTTAAAAAAAAAAACAAATTCAAAATCAATCTCAATAAATCTTATTAACTATAACCATTTTTCCCACAGATAACACTTATATATATAAATACATAATTAGGTATTGGGTTAATCATACAAATAGTTATATATAAGAGCAACTAATACATAATTAGAAATCAAGCTAGCACGCCATATAATCCTACTTATGTTTCCGACCACAAATTTCATGAACTCACATAAATTGCATTTTACTATTTTCAATTGCCCAATTTCCAATTTTCGACAATTTCGATTTCAGAAATCCTATGTCCTCTGTTTTCCAACAAGATACACCCTATGTTCCAATTTTCGATTCCCAAATTCCAAGTTGCGACATTTTCGATCTCGAAAGTTTGGTCTTTTCAAATAAACAAAAGCCGAACTTCCTATTTCCGATTTTCCACTGGAAACCCAGTAAAAATTCAGTTTTGTTAGTCGTTTGGTCTTTAAAGTTTTATTTTGTCTGTTTGTATTCTTTTCTCTTTCCTATGTGTTCAAATATGAACGTCAATGTTCTTATTTCCGAATTCCGACATTTTGGAATGCAGAAATCTATGTCCTATGTTTTCCAATAAGGAACACCATATGTTCCGATTTTCAATTCCCCAATTTAAGATTTGCGAATAAGGAACACCATATTTTTCGATTTTGTGACATTTCGAATTGTATAAATCCTATGTCCTATGTCTTCTAATAACTGACATTTCGAATTCCAGAAATATTACGTGTGAAAATAATGAACATGTTATGTCCCGATTTCATATTTTATGACATATATGGAAATCCTATGTGTTCAAATACGTATCCCAATTTCGGCTTTCACAAATCTTGATCTCGAATCATCTTCAAACTTGATATTTATTAACATAAATATTTGTCATTGGATATTTAAATAAATTTCATATACCCAAATCAAGCTATTAATGTATATTAACTTTAGCTTTCTTAAGAGAAAGAATATATTTACATATATTAGATCTTTAAACCTCATATTAATTTTTTTTGTAAGTCTGCATTGCTATTAATAAACTATACAAAATATTACAGAAAATTGAGAATTCTGATCAAGTGAAAACAGTGGTCTAACAACCACTCTAATCCGTTAAAAGCAAAAAACTCTACAGTTGAAGTGTACTGGGCATAAAAACCATACAGAAAATGAACACTGCTGCCTAACTAAAGTTTAAATAACAGAATGAAACCAAGTTTAGAGAGAAAATGTCCGCCAAATTTACACGCAGACTGATGAGAAATAACAGAGAGCGAATTTAAAATAGTCATGAACTTAGCAGAGGAATAAGTTATGCGAAAATAATACTAACAGTGAAAATAAAATGTGAAAATAGAGGTTTTCTGATTTTCGATACCCGAACGTCGAAAATTGGAAATAGGAACTTTGACATTTCTTTATTTGAAAATACATAGGACATAGTTATCATTCTCTAGTACTAGACAATATTCCATTTTTTTTACAGTTATTTGCTGTCTCTGCGATTTCCGATTTTCAATATTTTGAATATTGAAAACCTGATATTCACGTTTTTGTTAAAATAATTTGCTGCCTTCGCGATTTCGATTCTCGATCTTTTGGATATTCCAAACCCGAAACATATGTCCTTCGCTATTCTTATTTAAGATATATATGTACTCAGATATGTGGATATATATAAAATTATAAACATTTATTATAAGTTCGAAATTTTCATGATGTAGTATATATCTATATCTTGGGATCAATGTCATCTATATATAATTCCCTTATCTCTTGGACAACTTGAAAAATCACTTAAACGTACTGGAATATCTTAACGTCATAGTAACGCCGCCCCTTTCTGCCATAACATCATCATATTAATTGTAGAGCTGACTGTCACCCTCACTTGTTATCATAACATCAACATAACACTGCCCCTTTCTGTCAGAACGTCATCATATTAATCACAAAAGTGACTATCACTCTCACTTGTTATAAGTCTCAGGTCATCTCATACTGTGTAAAGTCGACATTTGTCACATCATCGATCCATTTGTCACATTTGTCACCTCATCGACATTTATCACCTTATTCGATCTAATGATCCTATGCATAGTTTCTTGTTTCGAGTACCCCAGCTTTTGTACTTTTAGTGCTAGAAATTGTTCCTAGACTACCACAAGAACAAGCTAACACAATCTCAAAAAGAAAACATAATGAAATTGGGTTTTTAATGGTTTTGGTTTAAAACTTTATCAACAAGGAGGTAAAACATAAACAAGCTAACACAGAACTAAATCATGAACAAGTTTAATAAACTGGGGATCAAACACATCTCAAAAAACCATAAACATTACACATGAAATACTGATTCCATGCACAAGATACAAGCATTTGCATGAATAAAACCTTTAAACAAGAAGTGAAGTTGTATGTTGAGTAATCAACCAGATCAGAAATGAAACCAGCATAACAGGTAAAAAGGATTATCAGTTTGTATATAATCAATAACAGTCATCAACTTAGATAAGAGCTATCGGTCTTAGCTTGAGATACCACAACTTAAAAGCCTCTCCTCGAGTCAAAATTCGAACCCTTTCACTGTATGCCTCTCCTCGTTATATAATTACAAACATATAATATGAAGTAGTTCCATATTCACTTCTTTAGGTCGAATTTGAAACTACTCAGCAATTACATTAACCAACTTTCAAAGAATAAAAACTAATTGGCTAAAAATAGCAAAATCGGATTTCTGGGAAATTTGGCGAATTTCTGAAAAATGGGTCTCAAAGAGGATCATGGCATTACCTGCCACGTTTTCATTTGGTAAAATTATTGAAAGAAGTGATGGGTAATCATGGCTGTTGCAAAGGAAAATATTGAAATCTTTCAGACATTTATCGAAGACATAATAATGCATATTCAGGATCTCAGCCCATCATCATGACAAGTGTATAGGTGTGCAAAGATTATTGAGAATTATGCTCTTTTTTTCTTGTTTTGGTCATTGCAATTGAGCGTGGATCACGAGCTGATGGAGATGAATTTTAGAAAACAAACAGAGGTTTTTGTTCACAAGAGACCCATTCACAAAAAATTCTCTCATTTTTGCAACTGCTGTCAAGGTTTGAAAGATTCGATTGAATCTTTACAACCTATTTTCAGGGTTTAAAATATTTAATATTTTCCTGTTTTAGTCTTCATCTTGAGGGGAATATTATGATTGATTGGAGAATCCTTTTTTAAAAACCAAGAGAGGTTTTCGTCCATCACGTACTCATTCACAAAAAACTCTCTCAAGTTTTGTAGAGGTATCCAGGATCGAGATATATGGGGGTTTCTTTAAGACCCATTTTTCAGAAATTCGCCAAATTTCCCAGAAATCCCATTTTGCTATTTTTAGCCAATTAGTTTTTAATCTTTGAAAGTTGGTTAATGTAACTGCTGAGTAGTTTCAAATTCGACCTAAAATAAGTGAATATGGAACTAATTCATATTATATCTTTGTAATTATATAAGGAGGAGAGGCAATCTATTGTTACCTGGCCAATGCTTTTGGCCACATAATTGAATTATGGGGTTCCCAGATCTAGTACTTCTCCGTCAACTTGCACTTTAATTGGGTGAACCGGTTTTGGTATCTGAGGTTCTGGTACTTCGGAGGGTCCAATTTCATTCCATGATTCAACTACTTGGGGTGGGATATCGTCTACGACGCGAACCTACTCGACATCTTTACCAAGTTCATTAAACTGTTTCTTCAATTCTGTTTTTAATTATTTCTGCCACCTATCGATGTATTAGAAAATTTCTCGCGCAACTTCCTGTAGTGCTTCTCTTAGTTCTTCCAAGTCTTGTTCATACATACTAAAGTTATTGGTATACTTTTCAGCCTTCCTTTTCTTGTGCTTAGGTTGCCTTTCTTCTGTTGTTTCCTTATCTTCTTGCTCTCTGTGCGGTGGGTCCGGTGGAGACAAGTTGGCATCACTCTTGTCTGACTCACTTTCGTGGTTGTTTTTCACTGGAGGTTTCTCTTGTTCTACATCCTCTTCCATTATCTTGGCATATGGGACAGGTAGGAGGCATGCTTCTAGCCAATCATTAGTAATGGTTTCCACTTCTGCATCAGCTATAACAAACTGCATCGCCAACCATTGGCGATCTGGGTCTTTTCATGGTTGTATGACAACATAATGTGGACGAATTTGGAATCTGATGACTTTGCAAAATCGCGTAATAGTGTCATCCTGGAGTCTTACCACGTTCTTCACCTGATGCCCCAGGGCCTCTCCCTATAGGAAAAATTGAATATTGCTACTTGTTTACATGTCCTTCTTTGGTGAAAACCTGAGATTCTGGTATCTCGCTCCCTTGCAGTTCACCGACAGATCTACCCCTTGGTAGTTTGGTGGGTCGGGCCATGTTATAAATGAAATTAAAATTAACAACCATGCATAATGAAAAGGGTTACCTTCCTCATGTGATGTAGTCACATGCTGTAACAATTCATTCAACAGAAATTGTGACCAATTGATTTGAAATCCCTCTGCACAAAGTTCAATTAGCCCCATTGCACCTGTGGTACATTGGTTTGGTCCTGGCGTTCGTAACATTTTGTAGGAGAGTATTTTTGCTACAAAATGAACAGTCAGGTAATTAATGGACAAAATTTGGAACCCTCTATTGGATCTAACCATCCCATACTTCTTCCTGATCCTGACAATCCTCACTTGGTCCTTGTCCTTCTCTAAAAGCGACATTAGGTCTAGTCCTACTCTCGGAAGCCCTATAATTGCTGAAATAAGGTTGACATATACAAAGTATGACTTGTCTATCCACACGTATCCTCCATGAAATACTACTAGCAACTGCTTCACATAGGTATTCACCTCTGTGCTTCAACCAAAATGTGGCATGAAAAGTAATGATAACATACCAGACTACTCCAACCCTTTTTCCCATTCCTTTGCAACAAAGCACTATGGTGAGTTAAGTGTTTCTCTTACCAGGTCCATGTAATTTTTTCTATCCAGGGAACTCAACTTGTTGGTATCATGGTATTTAAAGCATAATGAATGCAAATTTGGAATAATGTCCTGCAGTACTTGAATTCCTTTTGGTAGTTTGGGTGCTACCAACGGGGCCCAAATCTTTCCTGGCAGTGTAACCTTCAATGCATCTGCTTGTCTTGGTGGGATGTATGGAGACAACAAAGTCCTGATTTTTGAGTCTTTGTCATTATCAAGTGCTAGTGGTGTTTTTGTCACTTTCTCCTTCCTCTTCCTCTTCATTGTATGCTTTCCTTTTAAAATTACAGAGGGTCCCAGTTCCTTTGCTCTATGCTTTCCTGCTGTGTGAGCTAGATTTTGGCCAGTTGTTGGGGAAGGATACTACGTTGGTGGGATATATCCCACAATATATTCCATGATATACATCCACGATTCAAGTCCCAATTCAACTTCTACAGTTTCACTAGTACTCTAAAGTGAAATTACCATGGAATTGCTTCAACTCATGATGTTGCAGACACAATCGCTCTTATTGCATGTAGGTAGAATGAGACTGAGCTCGGGTGAGAAGTTTGATAAGAACAATAGTTTCTGATAGCTTTGCTTCACACGAGTGGTTATTTATTTTAACAGGAATCTATCCATTTAGGTACATGGGAATGAGTTAAATCATTTAAGGAAACTTTTCAGTACATCATCGATCAACTGGTACCTGCAAAGTAGTTATTGTCCTACAGGTTGACATGGCCACAAAGCCTGCCTCAATATTTTCTCGAACTTGTGAAATTAATGAATTCCACCCTATATTGTCAGGGAGTTCCTTAATTATTGTGCCAATGTCACATCGTTTCCGGCCTATGTTGTTTCATGTGATACATTCGCTTATCTTTTCGCGATCCTTTAGGTTAAAGTAGTTATTGTCCTACAGGTAGACATGGCCACAAAGCCTGCCTCCATATTTACTCAGACTTGTGAAATTAATGAATTCCACCCTATATTTTTAGGGAGTTCCTTAATTATTGTGCCAACATCACATCGTTTCCGACCTATGTTGTTTCATGTGATACATTCTCTTATCTTTTCGAGATCCTTTAGGTTCTCGTCTCCCACATTGTGACTTGGATTTTGCATTCTTTCATTTGTTTTTCTCTCTTCTCTCTCTCTCTTTTTTTCTTTGTGACCTAGTAACAATTATCAAAATAAGGCTTCAATCATCTCCTATAGATGAGCCCTCTTACCTCTGTCCCACCTAGTTTCTCTAACTTAACTTCTCCTCCATCAATGATTTCCTTAATGACATATGGGCCTAACCAATGTGTTTTCAGCTTTCTCGGATGCTTGAAGAATTTACTATCATACATAAGAACAAGACCTATGACTTCAAAATGCTTGCTCTTAATGTGTCTATTGTGCCATACCTTTTTCCTTTGCTTTTCTACATTTTGGTGAAATCTTGCAATAAAGTGTTCTTCCTCCAAATGGATTAGTTGAAGCAATCTTTCTTCTACAACATCAATATCTGTCATTTCCATGGCCGCAACAACTCTCAAAATTGGTACAATATATTCCATAGGCATGAAAAATTCTTGTCAATATACCAACTTGAATGGTGTATGACCTGTCAACTTCTTACATGTTGTGCGATATGCCCATAGCACTGCATAGATCTTTTGATCCTAGTAATTCCTTCATGCATTGCAGACCTTAGTTAGCGCATTTTCCAAAATATTGTTAAATGATTCGACAACTCCATTTGCTTGAGGGTGACATGGAGTTGTTATTCTATGTCGCATCTGGAATTCATCAGTCAGTTATTCAATCAATTGATTAACAAAATGCATACCTTGATCGATGATCAAAATATTTGGGCAACCAAACCTTATCACAACGTTTTCAAATAAGAACTTTGCGGTTGTCGTAGCAGTACAATCCTTTATTGGTGCAGATTCTGCCCATTTGGTCAGATAATTAGTCATATTGATAATATACCTTGCTTCAGTGCATTTCCCTACTAGATTGATAGGTCCTATGAAGTCAACAACCCATTTATCAAATGTCTGTAATGTTATCTACGACAATAGTGTCATTTCATCTCTTCAGGACAACTTCCTAGTTCTTTGACATATATCACAGCTACGACAATAATCCCGAGCGTCCGTATGCATGGTGGGCAACCATAACCCTGCTTGCAAAATATTCCTCACGACCGCTTTTCTAGCATAGTGGCCTCCTACGACACCATCATGTTCTTCAATTAATATTATTGGGCACTCGTGCTCCAAAACACATCGTCGAAGTATCTCATTAGGGCCTAGTTTATACAAATGTCCAGCAATCAACTAGAAATATGTGGCTCACACTACTAACTGTTTCTTCTGTGCCATGGTAAATTTAGTTGGGGCATAACCTGTACTCAAAAAATGTATGATATCTTTCTATTGGTCTTCAAACATGGTTATCTCAAACAGTTGCGCATCAGGAAGATTCTCTTCAAGAATAGTAGGTTCTTCTCCACTTTCAAATATTGACAGGTGGTCTGATCCAAAATTCAACCGAACCGGTTTAACAATTATCTAAAAATTAAATTCTTGGAAAAGGATAAGCCACCGAAAGATATCCCCCCCAACAATAGCTTATTGACCAAATATTTCAGGACATAATGGTCAGTGTACATCTTGAAATGTCTGCCGAACAAATAATGTCTAAATTTTTGCAGTGCATACACCATCGCTAGCCCTTCCCTCTCTGTTGTGGTGTAATTTTCTCTGTAGTTGATAACTTTATGCTAGAAAAAGCAATGGGGTGATCAATCACTCATTCCCCCGGATGCATCAATACCATGTCGAGCGCAACAGATGATGTGTCGACATGAACATGAAATTCTTTTTTCCAGTATCGAAATACAAGTAGCCATCTTGTTCTTAACCTTGTCGAGACTCTCTTGGCATTAGTTTGTCCACTAAAACTTAGTGTCTTTTTTCAACACTCTCTCCATCGAGGTAGTCACCTACGCATATCCCTTGATAAAATTTCTGTAGTATCCCGTATGTCCTAATGTTTCTGTTAACTGCTTAACCGTGGTAGGTGGTGGTAAGTCAAGGACGATGGAAATCTTTGCTGGATCAACCAAAATTCCGTTGTGACAGACCACATGGTCTAATAGAGCTCCAAAAGGTGCACACAAAATACACTTTTTCAAATTTAAGGAAATTTGATACTTGAGACACCGTTCTAGCATCATCATGAGGCTCTCAATCTAGTTTTTCACAGGACCAAATACCGTACAGTCATCAAAATAGAATTCAAGAAATTTATGTATGTAATCTTTAAACACAACAACCACAATTCTAGAAAAAATTGCAGCCGCATTCTTCGGAGTCCAAAGGGCATTACCATGTACCGGTACCATTCTCATTCCGTCACAAAGGTAGTATTGTGTTGGTCCTCCTTTGCAATTCTTATCTGATGGTATCCCAAGAATCCATCAGTGAATGAATACATTTCTTTGCCTCCGACATTCTTCAATACTTCATTTATGAATGGATTTGGAAATGAATCATGTAAACATGCATCATTTAATTTCCGTAGGTCAACAAAAATACTCACTTCACTCAAAGTTTTCTCGTCTTGCACTACAATTGGACTAATCCATTTTGATTCTTCAATAGGTTCTATCACACCTGCCTCTAGTATTCGGTCTAGTTCAGATTTAAATTTTTCTTTGTAGTAGAGGTTTAATATGTACGGCCGCTGTTTAACCGGCTTTCTGTCAGGCCTCAAAGGTATCTTCATTTCATCGAGGTCCCCGATTATTCCTTTCATCTTGGAAAATTTTGTAGGGAACAGATCTTGAAATTGATGTAGTAAGTTAATAATCTTTACCACAGTCTCATCGTCCCAATAGTCTCCAATATTGGTAAATTTTGGGTTTTCAGATGACCCAATATTTACTTTCTTGATCTTGAGTGGACTTAGGAATTGGTCACTAAACATACCAACTCATTTTACTGCACGCATAGCTGTTGACTTAGGTATGTTTATCTCAAGCGGATCATCATCATTCAATTCTGCTGTAATATTGTAACATTCCATCAAGTGGTGGACTTGCGTGCTACATTGATGGTAATTGGTAGTTGCGATTGATATTTCTTCAAATATATTTTCCCTCATTATTTGTAGCGCATCATCGACTGTCGGATGTTCACTTGTGAACTCAAAATATTCCACTCCGCCAACTCAGTTTTCGATTATCTGTTAGATTTATATAATATTCTCTTGAAGACATGATATTATACATTTGGTCTAGGTAATTGCCTTGACCTTCACTATTTACTTGCTCAACATACCTCTTCCATTCAAACGGATCGATTGGTGCAACCACCCTTAGTTCAAAATCTTCAAATGTTAAGATCGATTTTTTAAAATTTATAATGGTTTAGTTGTCTATTGCCCAATTGATTCCCACAAGTCTAGGATATGGATTTGAGTCATCGACAATGTCGATTACTTCAAAGTCTACATATGTTCTTAAGCCTTCGACTTCTATATGCACTTGAGTTAGTATACCAATTGGTAGAACCTTCAACTGGTTCGCAAGCCTCAGTTGAATGGGAGACCAGTCCAACTGTAGACCTTAGTAAGGAAAATATTTTCCTTGAAACTAAAGCGTAGCACTAGAAAAGGATGCAAGTAACATATTTTGGAAAAGAAGTTGAGTCTAAGATGGAATAATTTCCTATTTTGATGAAATTCCATGATGCGTTTCCTGAGGAAGTATTAAGTTTTATTCCCAAGAGATACATGGACTTCACCATTAACCTAGTTCCTAGAGTAGTTTTTATTTCAAGAACATCCTATTAAATGAGTACACCATAGTTAGTGGTACTCAAATTGGAGTTATAGGAACTACTAGAAAAAGATTACATCAGACCTAATGTTTACCCTTAAGGAGATATAGTCTTGTTTTCCAAAAAAATGGAGTATAGAGATTGTGCATCGCTTACGATAAGATGAATAAGCTAACCATAAATAATAAGTATCCTTGTCTAGAATTGATGATCTTTTCTACCAAGTAATAGGAGAAAAGGTGTTTTCTAAGATCGATTTGAGATCTGGATACCATTAGATTAGGATTAAGGATCATGACATTCATAATACTCTCTTAAGAACTCGTTATGGACATTGCAAGTTTTTGGTGGCACCTTTCGACTCCACCAATGCACCTACTAAGTTCATTTGCCTCATGAACAATGTTTTCAACAAGTACTTAGATAAATTCATAGTTGTATTTATAGACAACATCCTCATTTATTAAAAGATGAAAGAGGAACATAAGGCACATTTAAGGATAGTTCTACAAATCCTCAAAGAAAAAAATTCTATGCAAAGTTCAGTAACTGTGAATTCTTTCAGGAATATATTCAGTACTTAGGGAATGTGATATCTGAACAAGGGGTCATAGTGGAACTTGATAAAATTAAGGAAAAACCTGTAGTGGCCTAGTCCTAAAAATGCGACATATATTTGATCATTTATGGTCCTTCTTGTTTACTACCATAAGTTCATTAAATATTTTTCTAAGATTTCCCATCCCATAGCCTCTCTATAGAAAAAGAAGCAATATTCATCTAGTCATAAAAATGTGAGTCAAGTTTTCAGGAATTAAAATTTTTGTTGACTACTGTTTCTATCCTAAAGATTGTAGATCCATTGCTAAGCCCTCAATGATGGCACATTACCCCATATAGAGTGGTTCCCATATATTGCGGTGTATTACATATTATTCATGTTGGCTTGGGTGTATTAGTTCTTATTGTACACCTTTTTCTCCTATATATAGGAAGGAAATATTTTCATTTTAGTCATCCCTGTATCTTGTCTTGTCTTATGTACTTATTACATTATGTAAGAAGGTTCCTCCCTCGAAGAGGATTCCTATTTATCTATATTCTTCATTATTAAGGCGTGGATTAATTTCTTCTCGTCTATTTCAATTATTTTTATGCTATTTCTGGGACTTGGTTGCATAACATTTGGTACCAGAGCTCTTCCCTCGGGATTGCTTTCTACAAAATGAGTCATCTTGGAGTTTTTTCTACAAGGATTCAAAGATCAAGGTTAAAAACCCACGTTTAGAAATGGCCTATATATCTCCAGTTTGAAATTCAGGTCATGAGACATCACAGTTTCAGAGATATTATCCTTGGAGTCTAGCGTTTTTAACTAGTTCAAAACCTAGTATAAAACAAGGGTTTTGGGGAAAACTGTCGGATATGGGGAATCTAATATCCAAATTGAGTGAGACCTACTGCATCAGAAATAATACATACTAAAACAATCTTCTAAAAAGGTACACCATTTTAAATTTAAATATTTTGAGTAGAAGGATCTATTTTTATTGTTCAAAATTCCACCAAAAGGAAGTGGAAAAAATCACACTCCACTCAAACCGCCTGAGGATTCATTCCCAACGTATGATGAAATGGAATACCTATCTTTTCGAGCCACGAGTGTCCCAATTGGAAGATATGAGTAAAGGGACTATGAAAATAGTTGATTTATTTAATTTAAAGGAGAATTTGATGGAAAACATAAAAAATATTGCTAATATAATACAAAATTCAAGGGATAATTCCCCTATAGGCGATGATGTGTTCCAAGATACTCAGGAGGATAAAGATAATGTCCATGTTGAGAAATATTCCATGAATAAAAATTTTCCACAAGGAAATGATTATGGTGATGGAAGTCATCAGGGATGGTCACCGAGGGGTACCCAACTTCCCAAGATAGACATGAGAAAGTTTGATGGCAAAGATCCAATAACGTGGATATTCTAGATGGAGAAATTCTTTGATATACACCAGGTCCAAACATTGCAAAAGGTAACTATTGGATCATTATATTTAGAGCCTGACCAATTTGTATGGTACCAATGGCTTTGTGACAAAAAAAGCACTTTATTATATCTTGGTCTATATTCACTAAAGAATTGATTTCACATGATGAGAATATTAATAACAAAACCTTAATCCAATTAATAATTCTCAAGCAAAAAGGGCCAGTTACAGAGCACATTAAGCATTTTTAGAAGCTAAGTCTTAGAGTGAAGAACATTTCAGAAGATAATTTGTTGGATATCTTTATTGGAACCTTGAAGGATAACATCCAACATGAGTTTCGCCTTTCAGAATATATGTACTTGGAGCATGCATTCAGGGTGGTAAAAAATATTGAAAACAAAATTATGGCAACAAGGAATTATACCAATTAATACAATAAATAAGGAGGTATGGTCTCAAATCATCCAAAACCTACAAGGTTGACGCAACAATACCTAGAGGAACAAAGAGAAAAAGGTATTTGTTACAGTTGTGATACAAAATATAGTAAGGGCCAAAAGTGCATTGAGAAGAAACTATTTTACATAGATTGTGAAAAAGAGAAGGGAAATGCACAAGAATCATCCAAAGAAGAGGATTCACACCAGGAACAAACACCACAGATTGAAGCAACATAAATTCATCCCACCATATATTGTAATTATTTGGTTGGAATTACCACTCCTCAAACTCTCAAGATAGAAGGCTATATCAAGAAGAAAAAGGTAATAGTACTAATTTATTTTGGTTCTACTCACAATTTTATTCATTGTAAAATAGCACAAGATTTAAATTGCTTTACATATCCAACACCATAATTTCAAGTGATGGTTGTGGATGGAGGAACTAAAAATTGCTCAGGAAAATGCCATAAGATAGATCTCTCCCTGGGAGAGTATGTCCTGAATAGCTCTATGATCACCATTCCAATGGGCGGGGCTAATGTGGTCCTAGCGGTTCAATAGCTACAATCCCTCAGAATAGTAACTTTTAATTTTCAAGAGTTTTTCTTGAATTTGTTTTAGGGAGGAAAATAATTTGAGTTAAGAGGTATCCTGGGGATACCTGGTAAGATAATCAACTATATTTCCATGGAAAAGCTTCTACGTAAAGAAAAATATTGTGTAATTGCACAATTTTTCTCACTTGATGTTCAAACACCTAAATTGTCCATATCTCCATATCTATAGCAAGCCTCGGACAATGATTCCAAGGTATTTGATAATATTTCGACAGGTCTTCCACCTACACAAGATCATGACCATGCTATTCACTTGGTTCCAAGAAGTGTTCCTCCCAATATCAGGCCTTACAGATATCCCTATTCCCAGAAAAATGAAATTGAGCAAATTGTCGCAAAAATGTTAGAGGATGGAATAATTCAACCTAGCCAAAGTTCTTAGTCTTCTGTAGTGATATTGGTGTGCAAAAAAGATGGATCATGGCATATGTGTGTATATTATATAGAGATCAACAAGCTTACTGTTAAAAATAAATTCCCCATTCCAGTTATTGATGAATTGTTAGATGAATTAGATGGGGCAATTTACCTCACCAAGCTGGATCTTAGCTCATGCTATCATTAGATTAATATGAAGAAAGATGACATTTCAAAAACAACATTACGAACTGATGACGACCGTTATGAGTTTTTGGTCATTCCTTTTGGCCTTACCAATGTGCCTGCCACATTTCAAGGTTTAATGACTTCCATATTGAAGCACTTTATTCAAAAGTTTGTGTTAGTATTCTTTTATGATATATTGAACTACAATAAATCTTATGAATCCCATCTTCAACATGTTGATTAGGTTCTCACACTATTGGAGGAACAACAATTATATGCCAAAAATTCCAAATGTTTCTTTGGAGTACAAGAGGTGGAATACCTAGTCATATAATCTCTCATGAAGGCATTAAGGTAGACCCTAACAAAATAAATGAAATACATGAGTGGAAGATCCCTACAACCCTAAAACACCTTACGATATTTCTCGGGTTGACAGGATATTATCACAAGTTTGTTCAGAATTATGGTCGAATAACAACACTCTTAATAACACTGCTAAAAAGGGATGCATTTTCATGGACTCTAGACGCAACTAAGGCCTTTGCAGAACTAAAAAAGGTGATGTCAGAGCACCAGTCTTGGCTACACCCGATTTCACAAAAACCGTTGTCATGGAATGTGATGCATCGGGAAATAACATTGGTGCTATTCTAATGCTAGATGGAAGGACCCTTGCATTTGAAAGTCAACCAATCAATGAGAAGAATCTACACAAACCAATTTATGAGAAGGAAATGCTAGCAATTATTCATGCCCTAAATCAATGGCACCCCTAGCTCATAAGAATACATTTCAAGGTTAAAACCGATCATGATAGGATTAAATATATCTTGGAACAAAGACTATCATTTTGAAGAGCAACAAAAATGGGTGACAAGGATGTTAGGCTATGACTTTGCAATCATCCACAAAAGGGGAAGAAAAATATTGTGGCTGATGCACTCTCCAAGGAAGATGAGGATGTTGAGGCATTGATTATGCTATCTCCATCATCCAACCAGATTGGATTATTGAAGCAAGAGATGAATGGAAGAATTAATGATGACGAAATATGGACATTCATTCAAAAGTTGCAGCAGGGTCCCAATGCATCTAATAGATTTATGTTGAAATATGATTTTCTATGGTACAAGGATTGCCTATATCTTTGCAAAAGTTCCCAACTCAAGCAAAAGGTACGTTTGGAATTTCACTCCTCATCGGTAGGAGGGAACTCAAGTTTCTTAAAAACCTACCATAGGATCAAGAAGATTTTTTTTGGACAGTCTTAAAACTGACGTTCAAAAATTTGTGACATAATGTTTGGTTTTCTAGCAAAATAAAGTGGAAATGATTAAGACCCCAAGTCTTCTACAACCACTTGCCATTCCAAGTTACGATGGATAGAGGTCCCAATGGATTTTATCACATGTTTACCAAAGTCTGAAGGAAGGAGTGTCATCATGGTCATTGTTTATAGACTTACTAAATATGCACGCTTTTGTGCACTATATCACCCTTTCAAAGCTAACACAATCACCACTTATTTTATGGAGGCAGTCCAAAAACTACATGGTACTCCAAATTCTACAGTGAGTGATATGGATCCCATTTTCATTGGAAATTTTTGGATTGAATTATTTTCTTGTGTGGGTACTCAGCTGGCTCATATCTCATCTTATCATCCTCAATTTGATGGAAAAATAGAGATAATGAACACATTTTTGGAAGGATATATTTGATGTTTTGTAGCCGATAAACAAACACAATAGGTCAAGTGGTTACCTTTGGCAGAATGGTGGTATAACACTTCCTTCCATACATCAGGAAAAATGACCCCATTTATGGCACTATATGGATATTATCCACCATCCATCACATATTCACTAAGAAACCCATCGAAGATTCAAGCAGTGGAAGAACACACGGAGCATCAACAGCCGCAGTTCTTCAACTCTTAAAGGACAACTTGACTTTGACACAAAATCGAATGAAACAACAAGAAAATAAACACCATAGCAAACGAAGCTTTGATGTGGGGGATTGGGTGTTTTTGAGACTACAACCATACAAACATATGTCCTTGAAGAACACTAAGAAGGTTAAATATAAATTATCACCTAAATACTATGGTCCCTACAAGGTGCTACAAAATATTAGCAGTATGGCCTACAAATTGGAACTAACTGCATCTTCATGAGTCCGTCATGTTTTCCATGTTTCTTGTTTAAAGAAGGTGATCAATGACAAGATACTAGTTCAAAGGATATTACGAGAACTTGATGAGGAAGGTAAAATAATCTTGGAGCATGTAGAAATCACTGAAACAAGAACCAGATAGCTTCAAAATCGATCAATTCTACAGTATCTCATTAAATTGAAAAGCTACCCACAAAAGATCCAACATGGGAAGATGAGTCCTTTCTACAGTAGCATCCAAAACTACTTTAGCGTTGAGGACATCACTTTTGAAGGGGAGGGGCATGCTAATCCCTCAATGATGGCACATTACCCCCTATAGAGTAGTGCATTACCCCATATATTGTTTTGCATTACATATTATTGATGATGGTTTGATCTATTAGTTGTTATTGTACACCTTTGTCTCCTATATATAGGAAGGATATATTTTCATTTTAGTCATCATTGTATCTCGTCTTATCTTATGCAGTTATGTTGTGCCCCTGCTCAACAGCCTTGTAAAATCATTATTTCATCAAACAAAATCCCATTTTGTTTGATGAAATGTTTAAATTTTAAAGGGATAAATTCAGTGAATTTTCAGCTACTGATAGGGTGGTTTTCATTTGGCTACTGATTCATTGAAATTTCACATTTTAAATAACTTTTGCAAATTACGTTGGAATAATGAAATCACTACCTTAGAGTTATTGTTTTGGATGAATTTGTACTAGGCAAGTTAAAGCATGAGTCTTTATGATCATTAATTGTCATCCTAGTCTTGTATATTGTCCAAAGCATTATAAATTTATTTTATTGATTTCGTTATCATGTTATTTATAAGGTCACATTACTGTGGTTTTCATACACAGTACGAGTAATGATGTCGAAGGTCAGATGTGGTAACTCTGATGAAGCCTAAACATATGTCTTATGTGCCATATCCTAATTTTGCAAGCCATCGTTGATTTTGATTGATTTTAATATAGCCATATTTCAAGGTTCAGTTTTGAGTGCATGGTTTGTGATTATATTTCATTGTTCGTCACCTTTAAAAGGTAGGTCAAATCCATGATAGGGGAGCATGTATTATGGTTATTGTTGGATTGATATATGTCACAGCCTATATCCTGATTTACTTATTGCGAAACCAGTATGCTATCATGACACTGGTACTTGATCTGTCCATTGCGTTTAAGTGTTGGTACGTATTCCCCGTCGTGGCTCCTTGTCATTAGAACACCTGTTATGCGTACAACGAGCGGCCTCCCATCATTAAAGTCAGGATAAATCATGATATTATCAGTCGCCTAGGGTCTTCGACTGTCATTTGTGTCATCAATTGATTACCACTCCGAGCGCTAATGCCTTCGTTCATACCAAACCCGTAGGGGTATACTCTGTGTTTATGCATGGCTTATCCTGTTCGTCACCTGGTTTTGCTTGGCCTTTATTCCAAGTGCTCACGACCTCGTGTTCTGTCTCTTGCCGAGATTTGGTACCTATTTTGCATTCGGTTACGCATTTGGAATCAGCCAGTGATGGCACCTGTAGTCAGGGTCGAGCCCTGGGAGATGACCCTGTTAAATTCGAACCCCGAGCTCGCACTAAAGGTTGAGGAGATAGGATGGATGCCGTTCTTGAAGAAATTCTCTGACTCAAACCCTGAAGTTACTAGGGTTTTTTCTCTCTCTCTGGTCGATTTTCAAGCAGAAGTTGGGGATCTTCAGTTTCGGGTTGATGAAAGGTCAATAGCAGCTGCAACAAGTTTGTCCCTGACTGGTCAGAGATGGTTCAAGTACCAGAAAATGACTATAACTGAATGGCGGCAATTACTTAAAAACCCTGCTAAGGAAGTCTCTTTTCGAACTGGAGTGGCCCGTAAGTATTTCAGGAAAGAATGGCGTCCTGTCCTTGATTTGATTCATCGATACTTGACCTGAGAAGGCCGGTTATCGTCAGCGTATGTGTACCACCTCCGGCTTATGTCTGTTTTTATAGGGTTTCCATTGAATTTACCTTACTATCTTTTACATAGCCTGTTCAAGATGTCTAATGCTATTAAGAAAGGCCCTAAACACGTCAGTCACAGCCTCTTTCATCATGGTTTGGTTCGTATGCTGATTGATAATGAGTTGTTGAAGTCGGGTCGGTCCTGGGATGAATTTGTAGAGTCAAATGGCTTTTCTTCGTTTTGTCACTGCATGTTTGAAAATCCGGATGATTGTAGCAAGCACAGAGATCCGAGTTCAGTCTCAGTCCCTCCTCCGCATAAACCTCTGTCGAGCCCTCGCCGTATGAGTCCTCAACCCTGCAAAGACTCCATGGATAAACTTGTGAAAGGTGCTCATACGCCTCTAGGTTCTAAGCATGTTAGGTCAGCCTCATCACTGTCACCAACAACCCCACAAAATGATACAGATAAGATTCGTGGTCGTGGGAAAGATAAACCAAGAGCTAGGTTGGCGGCTAGGTTCACCAGAATCATGGTGAAAGCTAACTCTGTCAAAACTCCTGTAGTTGACAAGCTTCACGTGGAGACTGTGGTTTTGGATGATGAGGAATTAGATTTCCCTTCGCCTGATAATGTTAATGCTGTTCACGCTGAAACTATTCCAAACCCCATCGACGAGACTCCTCCTGTGGTTGATGAGGACATCCCTGTGCTCGACAAAGAAGTGCGAATGGATGCTGTTATTAATTCTTCGGTTAAAGAAAAGCCTGTGCACACGAATTCACCTGGTGTGTATGGTGTTGCAGACATGGCTTACCCGTTGTTTATTAATTGTCTGTTAGACAAAATTCGTACTATGGAAGAAAGGGTTAACGAGATGGCAGTAAATCGTGAATTGGTTAAGGCTGATAACGCTAGGTTAAAGGCGAAAGTTGATGAGAATGATCAACAGCTTCTCCGACTGAGAAATCATAAGAATAAGTTAATCGAGAGAGTTCTCAAACTTCAGGATGAAAATGATAAGAGTGATGAAAAGGTTCGTGAGCTTAACGCTCAGATTGCACTCATGCAATTCAGGGCTCCTTTGTCGAGTCATTCTAGTGGGGTCAATATTCAATTTTTTAATGCACCGGTTAATTTGTGATTATGCTGGATCTATTTGCTGTCGGGTTTTAGTTTTTAATTTTGGTGATCTTTGTACAGGTATTTATGTATTTTATTTTATTTCATTCGTTATTTATTATTTATCATTTCTATTTGTGTTTATGTTTTAATTTTATTACTTGATTTACTGCAGGTGTTATGGTGGCTATTTACGCCCAGGTTTTGAGGACTGTTCATTTTTGGATAATATTCCCCATCAATCGGAACATATCCATTTCCATATTTTCCAGGTCCTGTTTCGATTTTCATGGATCGAACTGTTATCTTTTCATGGTGCTTTATTTCTATTGAAAAATGACACGCTACACTTGTCATTTTTAATAGATAATTAGTTGGATTCGATCTAGGTTATCTCAAACTTTTAGGGATGTTTGTTTTTGAAAGCATGTATTTAAGGATTGAAAATTTATGGGATGGGGGTCGATAGTTGATGGAAGGGAAGGTACAAGGCTGGAGTTTAAAATACCTGTGACTTTTGGACAACTATCTGTCTACAGCCATGACATCTTGAAATGGTGATATTTTAATATATGTTCTAGTTTGTATACTTAAGCATCTATTTTGGATATCTGTCAGTCTTGTTATTTCCCTTTTTATATTTTATTTATGTTTGTCAAAATTCTCTACAGAGTTTTACAAATATACATCTCTTGTGTAATTATCGATTTTCATGTTTTTGATTTTGCTAATATATCATGTTGTGTAATTGACAATCGATATTGTTGTTTATATGATTGGTAATCATTACTGTATGGTTTTGTTGATATTTAAACTTCTTTAAATATTACCAAAGTGTATCCGTGCGGTAGTTCTATTAGCGTAAATTGATCTCATGGTTAATTTCTCCCGTCGCTCCTGATCAGGATAGGAAGTAGATTAGGATTATATTTTGTTTATTTTCTGAAAAAATCTATTTGAATCATATCCCTCTTTATGAATTATATTCAGATTATTTCCTTTGTAATTATTGTATAATGTGTAGATAACATGCCTTTGTAAATATTAATTGCATTCGTATTTATTTTTCTGCTCCTGTATTTATAATTCGTTGTTTTAAGTCAATTAAATCTAATAGTCTGTCACCCTGTAACAGATAACCTGAATTAACATTTGTAATCCTAGGGATAGGTTTGATTAACAATCAGTAGCATTAACTTTAACCAAAAGTCTTTAATACTTTCAGGCCAACAGAGCCTTTAAACCTGTCGGGAACGACTATCCCAAACAGCTTGGAGCCTGCTCTAAGGATCCCGGTCTGGGTCGTTTTCCCCCGTTGCGTGCATAGTCAAATACTCACGTCAACAATGGCACTAGAAGGAGGGCCAGCGTAAGCAAATGGCTGATGAGAACAACCCTGTAAACAAAGTTAATCAGCCTACCACCCCTCAAATACAGTCAACTACTCAACCACGCACTCGCCGTTCATCGTGAGTGGACGAAACCCCAGTGAGCGATTCTGTTCGAAATCTGATCTCTCAGTTCAACTCTCCCAGTATTCATATTCCTGAAGAAATCGACCAGTACGAACAAGCCATAAACGAATCTCGTAGAATCTTAACAAGGGCTTATTCGAATCACTGGGCGTTAGCCCACTGAATTACCTCTCCCGCAGATTACCCGTCCTCGCACTCATCATCCTGAACCTGTCTTGGAAGAACAAGAGCAATCTCTAACAGGCATCATTCAGCCTTCATCTTCTTCAGGACCACCTGCTTCAGGAGGATCCGGTCGACCACCGTCACCACCTCATTCGTCTCATATTCCTCAAACACCACCTTCTCCGCCTCCTACACCAAGGAACATGGCAGGTGCGAATCCACCAAACCCTAATGCTAATATGCCTTGGATGGCTCAGGATGCAGTTGCTATTCCAGGCGTTCAGCATCCTTTGCCCAAACACCCTGAGAAGCTGTTGCCTAAATTCAACCCTGAGTCAAATGAACCGGCTGAAGATCATATCAAAAAGTTTATGCTAGCGGTTCGACTCTTAGATGTGGAACATGAAGACGTAGTATGTCGAATTTTCCCTTACACATTCGAGGGTAAAGCTTCGACATGGTATTTTTCACTAACAGCTGGTTCCATTACTAGTTGGAATGAATTTGACCTTGCGTTCATGAACAAATTTGGAGATGACAAGACTCCAGCTATCCTAGTGTCAGAATTGTCTAGAATTTGCATTGAACCCAAAGAAAAGGTTAAGGATTTCAATCAGTGTTTTCTAACTTTAAGAAACAGAATTCCCACTACTTCAAGGCCAACTGAGGATGTCACTATAGAATTTTACACTTCAGCCTTGCCTGGAAAAATAGCTGTCTTTGTCAGACAAAAATCCAAACTTACCCTCGCTAAAAACTTTGAAGAAGCAATCAAAGTTGAAAAGGATGTGTCTGCCACAAAGGAAAATCCCGGAGTAGATACCGATTCTGCATCTTCTTCTCGTAAGAAGACTGACAGTCCAGCCAAAATTGCCACAAGCTCTAACAAAAAGGGTCAAGATGCCTTAGATTTTGACAGTCTCCAAAGGGTTATCAAAAAACTGTCTAATGAAATCATCAATTTAAAAAAGGGTACTTCTGATAACACCCCGAACAAAGAACCACCCAAACAGCTCTTCAAAAGACGTTTTCAAAATCCAGCTGCGAAACAAAATACACCCTCTGAAGCTAACAGCGTTGAGGAAATTAATAGTTTTCTCAAATCAATAGTTTCAGATCTGGAAACAACTACTGAAAATGAAACTCAGTCTTCCGGACAGAGTTCTCAAGATAAACAAAACACAAATGATAGCAATGATAATAAACCACCCCATGTCATCAGTCATTTCTGGGACACCTCAGAATTAACTGACGACGAAGAGGTGGTTGTTGTCAATGTAAATCAGCATCAGTATAACACCAGAAGTAAGAAAGACCAACCTTCAACTGAACCTGCTACAACTGTTACAGATAATAGTTCAGCTGTCCAAAACAAAGATCAGCCTGCAAACATTAAATCTGCACACTCCCTTGAGTTAGAATATGACTTGATTGAAGACTTAAAGAAGAGCAGAGCTAATATTTCTCTATATGAACTCATAAAAATACCTGTGATTCGAGATAAAATGGTGCAAGGGGTCTGCCCAAGTAAAACTGGTAGGACTTCCTCCAATCAAAATAGTTCTGTCAATAATAAAGATAATTCACAAAAGGCTTCGGTCAACGCATCATCTATAGGCAAGAAATCTGATTCTTCTACTCCACCCTTTTTACTTTCGTTCGAAATATTTAATTGCAAAGTACATAACTGTATGATAGACTCAGGGGCATCCAAAAATGTAATGCCTTACTCTGTGTGTAAAAGGCTTAATGCTGTCCCTCAGCCTTGTGATACTAGTATTGTACAGCTTGATCGTTCAAATGTAAAGGTAATAGGTAAACTGACGGAGGTGCTGATAAGGTTAGCTTCCAATCCTCAAGTCCATTTTATTATCGATATAATTGTTGCAGACATACCAGAAGCGTATGGCTTATTCCTTAGCAGGGATTGGTCACAAAAACTCGATGGATATTTCGCGACAGACTGGTCACACTTGTGGATACCTCATAAGGGTCATCCGAATAAGATCAAGATCGATCGAGAACGGTATATGAAGCACACAGTCACTGAAATCGATGATTCAAATGAACCAGTCTTGTTCACCGATACCATAATGGGTAACTATATGGATGATTCATTCTTTGGGAATTTAGAAGCTGAAATTTCAGAGGTTTCAGATTTGGAACAGCATTCTGAAATTTGCCATTTTATTCAAGTCCCAGAGGACCTTGCAGTTTCAGAAACACCACAGTTAGATCTCAATGACGGTCTTTGGTCTCTTTATTTTGATGGCTCCAAGTCAAAAGAAGGTGCTGGTGCAGGTTGTTTGCTGATAGATCCTAATGGGAAAAGATACTTCATTGCTTGCAGGTTAGAATTTGAGTGCACCGATAACATCGTTGAATACGAAGCTCTGATTCAAGGGCTGAAAAAAGCAATTGACTTGGGTGCCAAAGCTCTGGTAGTCTTAGGAGATTCTGAGATCATTGTTCAACAGGTATGTGATACAATACACTGTATTGCAGGACACCTGAGAAACTATCAGGCTGAGGTATGGAATTTACTATCAGCATTTGAAGCATTTAACATAAGCTCCATCCCTCGTTATCTGAATCAGGAAGCTGATCTTCTAGCTAATGTTGCTTCCAGATTAATTCCATCTGAAAGAATGCTTACTGATGCTTTCTCGGTTGAATTGCTTTTCAGACCCTCTATACCTGACAACATAGCAAATTGGAGAGTCTTTAATGATGATGAACAGCTGATCGATTTTCTGACTTTGAAGGATACCTTTAAGGATACAGTCTGTGATGAAATGACCCATGATGATGATCTCTACAATTTTGCGGTAATCCATAAGCCCTGTTCAATTCAGGAATCTCTCAATCAGGTTAGCCCTTTTCCTAGATTGGTAATCAAACTTGAGAAATTTTATGACTTAAAGGATAAATTCAAAGCTGCACGGAATAGTAAAACTAATAGCTCCATCATACAATCTAACATTGTGAATCTAGGTACAGAAAACAATCCTCAATATGTAAATCTGGGCAGTACCTGTACTCCCCAGGAAAAAACAGCCTTCATTAAACTCTTCAATGAGTTCAAAGACATATTTGCATGGACCTATGATGACTTGAAAACATTTGACCCGAATATAATGCAACATGTCATTCCTATGAAACAAGAGGCTAAGCCTTTTCAACAAAAATTGAGGAAAATGCATCCCAGCTTAGAACCAGCAGTCAAGAAGGAGCTCAATAAACTCCTTGCTGCCAGAATTATTTTCCCGGTTCGGCATGCACAGTGGGTGGCAAACCTTGTCCCCGTCAGAAAGAAAAATGGTGACATTAGGCTATGTGTCGATTTTCGGAACCTGAATAAGGTTTCAGATAAAGACAATTATCCTGTCCCTACAATGGAGAAAATATTGCAGCATGTCTCTTGATCTGAGATGTTTTCACTCCTAGATGGCTTTTCAGGGTACAACCAAGTGTTGGTATCCAAAGCTGACCAGTTGAAAACAACCTTTAGGACTCCTTGGGGAACCTATGCCTATAGGAAGATGCCATTTGGTCTCATAAATGCCGGAGCAACATTCCAGAGGGAAATGGACATCGCCTTCAGAGGTCTCATTGGTAAGTTTGTTGTTATTTATCTTGATGATATTACTGTCTTTTCGAAAAACAGAACTGATCATTTAACTCATCTCAGGAGAGTTTTTGAGCGTTGCAGGAAGTATGGGATTTCCCTAAATCCTAAGAAATCTATCTTTTCAGTCACAGAAGGTAAGTTACTGGGATTTTTTGTGTCTAAACAAGGTATCAATATCGACCCAGAACGTACTAGTGCTATCTCACAGATTTCAATGCCTCACTCGAAAAAGTCTATGCAGTCGTTTCTTGGAAAGATAAATTTTGTTTCTAGATTTATTCCTGGGTTCACAGGAATTGTTAGGCCGCTTCAAAAAATGATCAAAAAAGATGCTGAGTTTAAATGGTCCACTGAAGAGAGGCAATCTTTTCATGACATCTTAAAATCCATTGCTGAAGCCCCTACTCTAACTAGCCCAGATTTTTCTAAACCCTTCATTCTGTATACATTTGCTTCTGATTCTTCATATGCTGCTGTTCTGACACAGAAAAACCAGGAAAATAATGAAGCTCCTATCGCTTTCATGAGTTCTGGTTTGAACGAGGCAGAATTGAATTATCCAGAAGTGGATAAGCAAGCTTTCGCTGTTTTCAAATCTGTCAAACATTTCAGGCCTTACTTGCTGAAGTCCCACACCAAAGTCATTGTACCATATTCTGCGGTTAGAAACCTCTTGGTGCAAAAGGATCTCGGTGAAAAACGAGCACACTGGGTTACAGCACTTCAGGAATACGACCTGGAAATAAAACCTTCAAAAATTGTCAGGGGACAAGGACTCTGCAAGCTAGCGGCTGGCTCTGCGGACAGTTATGAACCCGATCTGTAGTTCTTCAGTGAGCCTTCCTTATTTGAAAGGGAAGTTTTTCCGATCTATACTCCTCCTGATTCTTGGTATAATGATATTAAGTTTTTTTATTATTGCATGGCAACGCACTTGAACATTTAGACCCACGTAATAAAAGAGCTTTGAGATTGAGATCTGCTCCTTATCAGCTTATTGATAATATTTTGTTTAGAAAGAATTTCGAAGGGGTTCTTCTTCGTTGTCTAGAAAGAAATGAGGCTGATAATGTGTTATCTCAACTACATGCAGGACCAGCTGGAGGACACTTTAGCGGAGAAACCACTGCTCATAAGATACTTAAAGCTGGTTACTACTGGCCCACATTGTTCAAAGACGCATATGCTTTCGCCAGAAAGTGCCAAGAGTGTCAAAGAGCAGGAGGTAGACTGAAAAAGGTAGCATTACCCCTCCAGCCGGTAATTATCGAAGTCCCATTTCAGCAATGGGGTCTAGATATTGTTGGCCCAATCACACCAGCTTCTTCACAGCAGCATAAATACATTCTTACAGCCACAAACTACTTCACTCGATGGGTTGAAGCCATCCCGTTGCAAGTAGTCAATTCAGATCAGGTGATAGCTTTCCTTGATTCCTTTATCATCACTAGATTCGGCCTGCCGGAGTCTTTAATCTTTGATAATGCGACTTATTTTTCTTCTATTAAATTAACTGAGTATGCATTAGAAAAAGGAATAAAATTAAAGTATTCTGCTAATTATTACCCACAGGGTAATGGGTTAGCAGAATCTTCCAATAAAAATATGATCAAGATTCTGAAACGTACTGTGGCTAACCATCATAAGAATTGGCATACTGCTCTGTCAAATGCTTTGTGGGCAGACAGGGTGACCCCCAAAGCTGCTATAGGAAACTCTCCCTTTTTCCTGGTGTATGGAAAGGAAGCCATTTTGCCTCCTCACCTGTTCCTACCCTCGTTACAGCTTTCTCAGTCGGTGCAGGAGATACCATGTTCGGCTATGGAACATCGAATTAACACTTTATATAAACTGGAGGAAGATAGGGAGTTGGCTAGGAAGAAGTTTGAAAAACACCAGCAGACTGTAAAGCGCTGGTTTGACCTCAGAAAGTCAGCCAGTCGGGACCTGGAAGTAGGTGACTTAGTCTTAAAATGGGACAAGGAACATGAAGATAAAGGAAAACATACGAAGTTTCAACGCCTGTGGCTGGGACCATTTATTATTACAGAAAAACTTGGTCCTAGCACTTTCAGGTTACAAACATTGGAAGGTGAGGTTGATGACCTTCTAGTAAATGGTCACCTAATCAAGACATATTTCTGTTGATCCTCCTCAAAGGATCATCCTATATATACCTGGTGTGGTGTGCTTGCTTGAAAGATTTTATTTCCTTTGCTTTTGATCTGTGTGTATTTTTCCATATTTATTTGCTGTTTTGTTTGTGTGTTTTGAACCTGGCAGATTCATCAAACATTAAACTGATAACCCTTTTCATGTTCTGTAATTCATCTGGAAATCATGCACAAAGGCATTGCTATCCTGGAAACTGTCATTCTGTTTTACTTCTTGAACAGAGAATGGTATTTTCATTGTTCTGAATATTACCGGTAGCTTGTAAAACATATTAATATTAATTAATTATATCATTTTCCGCAACAAATCTGCCCAAAGAGATTAAGGCAGTGCTTGGTAAAGTCATCTATTTAAATCTCTTACGCCATCCCTTTTTCGTAAAGAGAACCAGATTTGCCTCCCTATCTGCTAAGATAATCTCATCTGGGATTAACAATAACTACATTCTGAACAAAGATGGACTAGAACATTTGAAAAAAAACTGTCTGAAGGACAGAAGGTCTCGTGATGAGCCAATCTGTTTAGGATCATAAGTTTACATCCAGTAACATTGTCGTCTCCGGTTACCAAGCCTGGGCAATGACCCTTGGACATAAAACTCTGAGGGGTGAAAGGTCTCATCACGAGCCGGTTCATTTTACTGTCATGTAGATTGGTGACTGACATGATTACTACCGGGTTATCAAGCCTGAATCATGGCCTTCATGACTAATGAAATTATAAAAAAAAAGAAAAAAAAAAGAAAAGAAAATAATGGCAACAGTTCATCTTGCCCAAAATTGTAGACTTTTAACTAGCAGATGGGATACTGGCATTCTGTGGGTTTTGAAGCAACCCTGTCGAGGCTATGGATTCCTGCTGGCAGCAGGGCTATGCTTGTGGTATTGAGGTTTTATTTTTTAAGACTGAACCATTTACTGTTTTATTCTTTAAGGACTGATTTTTGCTAGAAACCTGATTTGTATCAAATAAATAAATGAATCAGCGATCTTTTGGTAATGTTTAGAACTGTGAAATACTTGAATCTGTTTGAGGTGCTAAAATGGTGTTCTCTATGTAATGGCTTATATTAAGGATTTGATTTCTTTGCTCGCATGATTTCAGGTAAATGAACAGAGATAACTGTTTCTTCCAGCAAGTCGCCATCTATTGTGCCCCTGCTCAACAGCCTTGTAAAATCATTATTTCATCAAACAAAATCCCATTTTGTTTGATGAAATGTTTAAATTTTAAAGGGATAAATTCAGTGAATTTTCAGCTACTGATAGGGTGGTTTTCATTTGGCTACTGATTCATTGAAATTTCACATTTTAAATAACTTTTGCAAATTATGTTGGAATAATGAAATCACTACCTTAGAGTTATTGTTTTGGATGAATTTGTACTAGGCAAGTTAAAGCACGAGTCTTTATGATCATTAATTGTCATCCTAGTCTTGTATATTGTCCAAAGCATTATAAATTTATTTTATTGATTTCGTTATCATGTTATTTATAAGGTCACATTACTGTGGTTTTCATACACAGTACGAGTAATGGTTGTCGAAGGTCAGATGTGGTAACTCTGATGAAGCCTAAACATATGTCTTATGTGCCATATCCTAAGTTTGCAAGCCATCGTTGATTTTGATTGATTTTAATATAGCCATATTTCAAGGTTCAGTTTCGACTGCATGGTTTGTGGTTATATTTCATTGTTCGTCACCTTTAAAAGGTAGGTCAAATCCATGATAGGGGAGCATGTATTATGGTTATCGTTGGATTGATATATCTCACAGCCTATATCCTAATTTACTTATTGTGAAACCAGTATGCTATCATGACACTGGTACTTGATCTGTCCATTGCGTTTAAGTGTTGGTACGTATTCCCTGTCGTGGCTCCTTGTCATTAGAACACCTGTTATGCGTACAATGAGCGGCCTCCCATCATTTAAGTCAGGATAAATCATGATATTATCAGTCGCCTAGGGTCTTCAACTGTCATTTGTGTCATCAATTGATTACCACTTCGAGCGCTGATGCCTTCGTTCATACCAAACCCGCAGGGGTATACTTTGTGTTTATGCATGGCTTATCCTGTTCGTCACCTGGTTTTGCTTAGCCTTTATTCCAAGTGCTCACGACCTCGTGTTCTGTCTCTTGCCGAGCTTTGGTACCTATTTTGCGTTCGGTTACGCATTTGGAATCAGCCAGTGATGGCACCTGTAGTCAGGGTCGAGCCCTGCGAGATGACCCTGTTAAATTTGAACCCCGAGCTCGCACTAAAGGTTGAGGATATAGGATGGATGCCGTTCTTGAAGAAATTCTCTGACTCAAGCCCTGAAGTTACTAGGGTTTTTGCTCTCTCTCTGGTCGATTTTCAAGCAGAAGTTGGGGATCTTCGGTTCCGGGTTGATGAAAGGTCAATAGCAGCTACAACAGGTTTGTCCCTGACTGGTCAAAGATGGTTCAAGTACCAGAAAATGACTATAACTGAATGGCGGCAATTACTTAAAAACCCTGCTCAGGAAGTCTCTTTTCGAACTGGAGTGGCCCGTAAGTATTTCAGGAAAGAATGGCGTCCTGTCCTTGATTTGATTCATCGATACTTGACCTGCGAAGGCCGGTTATCGTCAGCGTATGTGTACCACCTTCGGCTTATGTCTGTTTTTATAGGGTTTCCATTGAATTTACCTTACTATCTTTTACATAGCCTGTTCAAGATGTCTAATGCTATTAAGAAAGGCCCTAAACACGTCAGTCACAGCCTCTTTCATCATGGTTTGGTTCGTATGCTGATTGATAATGAGTTGTTGAAGTCGGGTCGGTCCTGGGATGAATTTGTAGAGTCAAATGGCTTTTCTTCGTTTTGTCACTGCATGTTTGACAATCCGGATGATTGTAGCAAGCATAGAGATCCGAGTTCAGTCTCAATCCCTCCTCCGCGCAAACCTCTGTCGAGCCCTCGCCGTATGAGTCCTCAACCCTGCAAAGACTCCATGGATAAACCTGTGAAAGGTGCTCATACGCCTCTAGGTTCTAAGCGTGTTAGGTCAGCCTCATCCCTGTCACCAACAACCCCACAAAATGATACAGATAAGATTCGTGGTCGTGGGAAAGATAGACTAAGAGCTAGGTTGGCGGCTAGGTTCACCAGAAGCATGGTGAAAGCTAACTCTGTCAAAACTCCTGTAGTTGACAAGCTTCACGTGGAGACTGTGGTTTTGGATGATGAGGAATTAGATTTCCCTTCGCCTAATAATGTTAATGCTGTTCACGCTGAAACTGTTCCAAACCCTGTCGACGAGACTCCTCCTGTGGTTGATGAGGACATCCTTGTGCTCGACAAAGAAGTGCGAATGGATGCTGTTATTAATTCTTCGGTTAAAGAAAATCCTGTGCACACGAATTCACCTGGTGTGTATGGTGTTGCAGACATGGCTTACCCGTTGTTTATTAATTGTCTGTTAGACAAAATTCGTACTATGGAAGAAAGGGTTAACGAGATGGCAGTAAATCGTGAATTGGTTAAGGCTGATAACGCTAGGTTAAAGGCGAAAGTTGATGAGAATGATCAACAGCTTCTCCGACTGAGAAATCATAAGAATAAGTTAATCCAGAGAGTTCTCAAACTTTAGGATGAAAATGATAAGAGTGATGAAAAGGTTCGTGAGCTTAACGCTCAGATTGCACTCATGCAATTCAGGGCTCCTTCACCGAGTCATTCTAGTGGGGTCAATATTCAAGTTTTTAATGCACCGGTTAATTTGTGATTATGCTGGATCTATTTGCTGTCGGGTTTTAGTTTTTAATTTTGGTGATCTTTGTATAGGTATTTATGTATTTTATTTTATTTCATTCATTATTTATTATTTATCATTTCGATTTGTGTTTATGTTTTAATTTTATTACTTGATTTACTGCAGGTGTTATGGTGGCTATTTACGCCCAGGTTTTGAGGACTGTTCATTTTTGGATAATATTCCCCATCAATCGGAACAGATCCATTTCTAGATTTTCCAGGTCCTGTTTCGATTTTCATGGATCGAACTGTTATCTTTTCATGGTGCTTTATTTCTATTGAAAAATGACACGCTACACTTGTCATTTTTAATAGATAATTAGTTGGATTCGATCTAGGTTATCTCAAACTTTTAGGGATGTTTGTTTTTGAAAACATGTATTTAAGGATTGAAAATTTATGGGATGGGGGTCGATAGTTGATGGAAGGGAAGGTACAAGACTGGAGTTTAAAATACCTGTGACTTTTGGACAGCTATCTGTCTGCAGCCATGACAGCTTGAACTGGTGATATTTTAATATATGTTCTAGTTTGTATACTTAAGCATCTATTTTGGATATTTGTCAGTCTTGTTATTTCCCTTTTTATATTTTATTTATGTTTGTCAAAATTCTCTACAGAGTTTTACAAATATACATCTCTTGTGTAATTATCGATTTTCATGTTTTTGATTTTGCTAATATATCATGTTGTGTAATTGACAATCGATATTGTTGTTTATATGATTGGTAATCATTACTGTATGGTTTTGTTGATATTTAAACTTCTTTAAATATTACCAAAGTGTATCCGTGCGGTAGTTCTATTAGCGTAAATTGATCTCATGGTTGATTTCTCCCGTCGCTCCTAATCAGGATAGGAAGTAGATTAGGATTATATTTTGTTTATTTTCTGAAAAAATCTATTTGAATCATATCCCTCTTTATGAATTATATTCAGATTATTTCCTTTGTAATTATTGTATAATTTGTAAATAACATGCCTTTGTAAATATTAACTGCATTCGTATTTATTTTTCTGCTCCTGTATTTATAATTCGTTGTTTTAAGTCAATTAAATCTAATAGTCTGTCACCCTGTAACATATAACCTGAATTAACATTTTTAATCCTAGGGATAGGTTTGACTAACAATCAGTAGCATTAAGGAACATCGGAATCGAACAACCCATCTTATACAGGAGAGAATTAAGAGACGGAGGCGGCGTCTGCAGTTCTAGGGTTCAGGATTTGCTGAGGGCTTCGGCCTCCTGCCGCACCTCCAGCCTCCCTCGCGACCTCCACATCGTCGCGCAGCCTTGTTCGGGCCTCTTCCATGGAGTCCGTGGTAGCCTGCGGAGGCGCCTCCCCTGCGCGGTCTGTTGCAGCTGCCAAATCCGTGGCTCCTTCGATCTCCGCCGGCCCCAAATCCGGCCCTCCTCCTTCATATCCGGCCTCCTCCAATGGATT
>LPNX010310005.1:107664-121430 GCA_001517045.1 Pseudotsuga menziesii | reverse complement strand
AAAAAAAAAAAAAAACAATCAGTAGCATTAACTTTAACCAAAAGTCTTTAAGACTTTCAGGCCAACAGAGCCTTTAAACCTGTCGGGAACGACTATCGCAAACAGCTTGGAGCCTGCTCTAAGGATCCCGGTCTGGGTCGTTTTCCCCCGTTGCGTGCATAGTCAAATACTCACGTCAACAAGTTAGTACATTGTGTAAGGAGGTTCCTCCCTCGAAGAGGATTGCTATTTATCTCTATTCGTCAATATTAAGGCGTGGATTAATTTCTTCTAGTCTATCTATCTTATTTTAATGCTATTTCTGGGACTTGGTTGCATAAAATCCATATGGAGATTTTGCAGTTTGCACAAATGCATGCAAGGAATTCCTAGGAGGAGCTCTAATAAATAATGATCATGTAATATTCTACAAGTCTAGAAAGTTGAACGAGCATGAAATAAATTATGCAACCCATGATTTAGAGCTAGTTGCAATAATCCATGCACTCAGAATGTGGATACATCACCTAATTCGAAAGAAATTTTCATTCAATAAAGACAACATTGGATTGAAGTACTTGCTTGATCAACATAACCTAAATTCCCAACATGAAAAATGGTTGAGGTTTTCAAATGTATATGATTTCGAAATAAAGTACATTAAATGAAATGAGAACAAGGTTGTTGATTCTTTGAGTAAGAGTGCTCAGTTAATTTATTTGACTAACATTAATACTTAAGAAACCGATCTCAAAGAAAGAATAAAGGTATCCTATGAATAGGATGAATAATACCTCTACTTTTCTCTAGAGAGTCTAAGAAATCATAGAGGCTTTGTAGGGTAATATTGCTAGCTCTTCCTTTGGCATACTTTTTAAGATGCAATGAATTGTTCATGTTTATGATATAACAATAAATAAATAATCTAGACTCAACATAAAAGGAAAGAGTGCACCTGATTCAGATTGAACTATAGACCTTGCCCTAGCCCAGATTAAAATATAGATCAAACTGCAAACTTTTCCCTATCCCAAATCAAAATGCATATGAAGGCAATATTTTATCAAATGTTGCAGATAGAAAGTTCGCTTGAATGAACTGTTTGAATGGAGTCATAAATATTAATTGTTCAGCATAAATTGCTTGAATAGATAGAAAAATATTTGGATTGTTTTCCCTACATTGCCCTAGATCACTTGAAATAGCTCTTTGAATGGATCCATAGATCTTCGTGTGAATAGATCCCTATATCACCCTAGATTGCTTGAATGAACTATTTGACTAGAGCTGCATATATTCGTATGAATAGAGCCCAAATTGAAAAATAAGTAATGTAAATAAATTACCCTTAGATCGCCCCATATCGCTTGAAAGAATTATTTGAATGGAGCAATAGAAATTTGTTTGAATAAATCCCTAGATCTTCATTTGGATTAGATGGAGCCACAAATCCTCACTTGATTGTTCACCCTAGATTGCTTGAATGGATAAACAATTCTTTGGATTTGTCGCCCTCAGATACATGTTTTCCATTACAACTTGGTTGGGCCAATAACTTATGGGTAGATAATAGTTTTTTTTTTTTTAAATTAATGATATATAATCTCTTACTCCCTGTAAATTTTCCAATAGATAGTTTATACACTAATTAGAAAATAAAGAATTTTTATTATCAATTTATGGGACATTAAATTTGATTGATACTTCTTATATATTTCTTAAAAATGTCATTTTTAAATGGTGAACTGTTTCTGGATTTCCAATTTTGATGGTCATCTATGCCATTCTTCAATAAGAAAAAAACAATGTTGCTTGATAATCATGATTTTTGAATCAAAGAAAACATCCAAAACACATCGTAGAGTGTACATAGACTTTGCTTCACAATTGTTCAACCATTCAAATCAAAGTTAGCATCTAGTAAAAACATACATGATCTACTTCCCATTGATATACAATAAAATTCATATCTTACACAACAATCATCAGAAAAAGATCAATGAGTGTTCCCATTTCACTTTCCAAAATATAACATAGGATTGTTTTCATATAATGAATCCTAAAACTACTGACTGTTTTTTAATCTAGAGAATATTTTACAATCAAGCACAAAAATTAATCTCCTTCGTAGGCCTGAAAAGAGTCTACTGCAATCGTTGTGCTATCTTTGTATTCTTCAAAAAACAACAAGCCCTCTGACATTCCCATAGCCTTCTTTGACATACAATTTGCTTTGAGATTAAGCTGCCTATTAATATGTTTGAAGGAGATGACATGAAGGGAGATAGGAAGCTCATTAATCCTACTTTTCCAATCTTCTAGAGAAATTAATTGTAGTTAAGAATGATCAGATACCCATGCAATAATTGCTTGCGAGTCCCCCAGAACTTGTATAGCAAGTAATTTAATTATGGTTACACAAATTAAAAGACCCTAAAGCAGGATTAACTCATCCATCGAGTAAGTTCCTATACTGCATGCCATCCAACCTTGAAAAAAGTGATCATTGCACAATTTAATAACAATACTTGCACTACAATCGCCTCCCTACTCTGCGCCATCAAAAATTCCCATCGAGTAGTCTTGAAAAATTTGAGGCAAACTGATTTGCTAAGGCTTGTGAACATAAGTGTCCATATAGTGTTCCTTGAAATCCATTATGATCTTAGTGTTCCTGTCCCATGCTTTAAAAACATTACATTTCTAAATCACACATTCTTTTGGATTTAAAACTCAAATATCATGGGTTTCAAAGTCTTTGGCTCATATGTTTTTATTTTATATTTAAAAAAATGTATTATTTATATGTAATTGAAAATAAGAATTTTAGATATAAAAATATATGTCATTATTTTTTTATTTGAAAATAAGTATTTTAGATATAATCTAAAAAATATAGAAAAATGTGGGTAAAATATGTAGGGAGATTTAATTTTATTTTGAAGGACAATTTTTTTTAAGTTTAATAGGAATTGGTGAAGCCACTAGTAGTGAAGCACATTCCAGGAATTAAAAAGTATTATATGTTATTATTTAAATTTTAAATTTTAGTGAATGTTATTTTGAATTAGGAAATTTGAAGAAAAAAAATATTTTTCAAAATATTTTATTATAAAAAACATTATCATAAATAAATTTAAGATATTTAAGATTACTGAAAGTGTGATCAAAACTAAGGTGATAGAAGTGTCATCTAAATTAAGGTAAAATATGTTAGATAAACTTTGTAAAGGAAGCTAAAGTAAAAGAAGATAAATTTAGATTAGTGTTAATTTTTCTTAATATTATTATTAATTAAATATTAAATTTTATTGAATACAATATTTTGGTATTTCAATTAAAGTTTTAGGGAAGAATTTTTTAAAATATTTTGTATATATAATTATCATAATTAAATTTATAGAAAAAATATGAAGATGATGTTTTTTAATATGTATTAGGACAATAGAGAAATTATTTGATTTTTTTAGAATATTACTTTTAAGTTCAAAAACCTTAAAGATAAGCTTTTTTTTAAAGTTCATCATTGTTTTGAGGAGTTAGAATGATAGAGGTCATTATTTGAGCAAAGATTATGGAAGTGAGACTTAATGCTGGTGTAGGCATGGTATTCAAAGAGAAAGGGATTTTCATCTTCGACACTAATCGATTCACAAAAATGGAAAATCTTCTAGACCCACTGCTTTTTAGGGGTCATCCATGCCTAGTTTCACTATGAATCTCATAACAATTAGTTTTAATCTTGACAATATTAATTTTTTTCTTTGAGCTAGTTAACAAAAAGCTAATTTTGATCCTCTAGATTACCTAGGTTAATGATCTCTAATACTAACTTTATTTTCTTTTAACCTCTAAATCTTTCTTGCATCGCATTTTCTCTTTGAACTTAGAAGTAATAGTATTTTTAATGTTATCAATATTTTGCAAAGTGGTTGCTTCATCAATTCCACAACGATTAGACCACAGATGGTCTCCTATAGTGTTTAGTTTGTGCTTATATGTCATATACCTAATCATAACCATGCTTTCAATGGGGGAGAGTCCCACTTCTAAGAGAAGAATATGATAGGGAATATTGCTCTTAATTTTAAGATTATATGTGCTAAGGAGAACCAACCTATGCGCATACTCCGGGGGCCTAGCCTATGCACTTGCACGAACTACGGGAAAAGAATATGGTTTCCTTACAACACATCAAGACTTAGGGCCCTGTGTTGGTTCGGGCTGTTTGGGCTTTACCTGCAAGTGTTCGGACGGAATTAGGAACTCATATTGCTCTTAATTTTAAGATTATAGTAATAAATCACTTTTGAATTTCTTCAAATATTCTCCAAGATTCTCTCGAAATGTTGCATCCACAAGCTTCATAGCCATATAAGATAATGAGATTGAAGAACATTTTAAAGAGAAATCACACATTCTTTTCGATTAAAAACTCAAATATCATGGGTTTCAAAGTTTTTGGCATATGTTTTTATCTTATATTTAAAAAAATGTTTTATTTATAAGTAAATGAAAATAAGTATTTTAGATGTAAAAATATATGTTACTATTTTATTTATTTATATGTAATTGAAAATAATTAGATGTAAAAATATATGCCACAGTGGGTAAAATATGTGGGAAGATTTACTTAAGCTACATTTCTTCACCATCATACCTTATAAGTAATTACTGTATAAACAATCCAAAAAGAAAATTTATAAAATGTAAGAATTTGAAACTTATTTAAATTCAAAAAAACTTTTGACATTCTTTAATTATAAAAGCAGTTTATTGGAGATGATCTCATATAACCTACCATGTTACAGTGAAAGCGAAAAACAAAACAACCAGTTATTAAAAGCAAAGATTGTTCAGTTATTAAAAGCAAAGATTTTTAATTACAGATGAACATAACATTAAATTATAAAGCATGTTGTAATGTCATGATAAGATATTACAGAAAACCAGAAGTATTCAGCGTAATCGACTTGTGATACTTGGTGCATGTGGGAGGGGGAAGAAACTCTTATTACGAAGGCGCGCGGATCTCCTCACAGGAGTAGTCTTCAGTTCTTTACTTCCAGATCCCTAATGAGACGTCCAAGGAAACAAACACATAATAATAATAATTATAAGTAGAACAAACACATAATAATTATAAGTAGAATTATACTAGTAACGAGAGAGAGTGCATTTATAATATGATATACCTCACTGGAAACTGGGATTTCTACATAGTCTATAAAGCTCCCAAACCTTGAAGATGCAGTGGATTCCATAGCACTATAATCCATAGTCGTTTTATTTGTTTCTTGAGAGTAGCGTGTTATATTCGATTTCTGAATTTCTGTCGATTTTGTGATATAATAACCTCCAGGCACCTTATTAATGTTGTTTCTACTTGTCTCTGTCTCTGTCTCTGTGTCTGAGTCTGAGAGCAACTTGTTCCGAGGAATTATGAGCAGTATCAATACCAAAGCCGCCACAACAAACAGAATTGCCCAAATCACCCAGAAGAATTCATGTGGGTTTAGTTTAGTGATAGCAAATCCTGTGTTTGAAATTTTACTCAGACTTGTCCTCGATGATTCTGTGATACGATCAAGGTTGACAATAGACTTCATTGAACCCATTGAAGATTCTTGAAACCATTTAAAGTACTCTTTTAATCCAGTTAGGTTCAATCTTGATGGTTGATCTGCAGTAAGTTGATAGCCTAAGTTGCAATTCTCTGTAGCAGTACAATTGATGCTGAAGGAGTTGCTATAAACAGACATTACAGCAGCAGGTAATGTGAAGAAGAAAACAAAGAGGAGTGAAACAGTCCAATTCACGCCCATTTTATCACCGGTTTTCCCAGATCTCAGTCCTTTTGTATGGCCTGCGGCGGTTTCGAAACTGGATGGATTTATGCTTATGCTAGCTAGGTCTAGATATATGATTGCACAAGTTACAATGAAAGTTAACCGTTGAGTGACTTAAATATGAATGTGAGAAACGTGGAAGCTTACGTCCTTTCCTACGACCGTTCAGTTACTCAAATTTAAATGTAAGAACATGGAAGTTAATCAGGAAATTAAGTTTAAGGTATTATTACCAACAAGCACATTAATAAAAATATTAATGTGTTTGAATATAAAATGTTTGTGCTTAAGCTGATAGATATTAATGTGTTTGAATATAAAAAGTTTGTGCTTAAATTTAAGCTGATAGATATTAATGTGTTTGAATATAAAATGTTTGTGACTTAAATTTAAGCTGATAGAGGTTATTTAGATATATTAATAATTTTATTAATGTAATTGCTAATGTGATTGTTGTTAGTAATTAATAGGTCTTTAGACATATCTGCAAAATATAAATATTTCCTTAAAGTAATATGATTTTAATTATTAATTATTAATTATTAACTATTAATTATTAAAATATTATTAATTATTAATAATTCAAATATTATTAATTATTTATGATTAATAATTAAATTAAGAATAATTCCAAGATATTATAATATCATGGAAATAAGTTGTTTAATTATTTATGTTATACAAAAATTATAACATAATAATCATTAATAAATAAATTATTAATTAAAAGTAATGTAATTTTATTCAAAATATCATTTTTTAATTTAAAACACCTTAAACATGTGTGGTCTCTGTGAAGATGAAAACCACTTCCTTTTAGAGTGGCCTGGGTACCCACAGTAAATCTGAGTTTTATAATCTTTGTTGCAATACCTACCTTCGTAGCCTTTTAACTTGTCAAAATTATAGTAAGTTCACCAAGCTCTCTTTGAAAATAGGAATATAATTTTAAAACAAACTAATTAATTTGTTTATTTAGGTCCGATAAACCAAAGTTTGGCTTAACCATCATCATCAATTAAAAATATGTTAATTTAATTAAATATGAAATATTATTATTTAAATTTTATATTTTAGTAAATATTATTTTGGATTTGGAAATTTGAAAAAAAAATATTTTTCAAAATGTTTTATTATAAAAAAAACATTATCATAAATAAATTTAAGATTCGAGAAAGTGTGATCAAAACTAAGGTGGTGGAATTGTGATCGAAATTAAGGTAAAATATGTTAGATAAACTTTGTAAAGAAGCTAAAGTAAAAGATGATAAATTTAGATTAGTGTTAATTCATTTTAATACTATTGTTAATTAAATATTGAATTTTATTGAATACAATATTTTGGTATTTTAAAATTTCAAAGATTTAATGATTCAAGAAATTTAAATATTTAGAGGAGAATTTAAAAAATAATAATATATATATAATTATCATAATTAAATTTATAGAAAAAATATGATGATGGTGTTTTTTATGTTTAACATGCACTAAGACAATAGAGAGATTATTTGATGTTTTTAGAATATTATTTTTATGTTAAAAAACTTTAAAGAGAAGACTTCTTAGCTCATCATAGTTTTGTACTTATTTATCTTGTCAATTTTTAGGGACTCAATAGCTTCTTTAATATCTCTATGTCCATGCTTGCATTCATTATTGTACCAAAGGTTGGTTCTTCTGTTGCCCCTTTTACTAGAATTTATGCCAAATAGAAAACTTGTTAATGACATAAAAAAGGGTCACAGTAAAATTATGATAGAGGTATTCTATATTGACCTTATTATAAAGAGGAAACAAATTCTTTATCAAACCATATAGAAAGTCATATGCATTATTTCTATTAGACCAAGTGCTTTTTATTTTGAGATTTTCTTCTATCTATGATCAATATGTGCAGAAAGAATGAGAGTTATAATTACAAGTTTGTGATCCAAATTAGACCGTGGTCGTTTAAAATCAAAATTTTTTATTTTAAAAACAATGATATTTTTTTGTAATCTAGTATCCATGGAGTTCCGAACGATTGACCTAACATAAGGAATTTTTTTTTCCACCGGGAATTTTTTTTTTTTGCTATTGATGACGAATAAAAAAGTACAAGTACGACTCTTCAAATCAAAAGAAAGACTGGTACTATCAAAGTAGTCATAAAGTTCCATATTTACAGATAATGGAGGCAAACATACAGATAAAGCTAGTAAAAAAGATAGAGATATGCTTCAAGCCTACCAAATAACCACCATCAAACATACCAAAAAATTCACAGAGTTTCAAAGTCTTCTAAATCTAGTACTCAAAAATATTAATGGCAATGCACCCATTCAATGTCTATTTTATACCTAAAAACAAAAGATAATCAAATTAATATAACAATAAAGATTAATTTTAAAGTAAAAATAAAAAATAAAAAATAATTTAATAAAAATGATATCTATTGCTTTTCCATTGTTAGTTGCTTCTCCCTTTTATTTGGTATATACAAAGTCATTTCTTGCTTTTCCTTTGTTAGTTTAGCTTTTATGCGCTTTTCCTTTTTATTTGGTATATACAAAGTCATTTCTTTTCTTGTGGTAAATTGCTTTTCTTGAGAAATAAGAAATCCCATTTCCTAATTGGTTATGGAAAAAAAAGGCATGAGTTTGACATTAGGATAGAAGGAAGCATAATTTTTAGCTAATTATTTTATTATATAAAAAGGCTAAAGGTTGTTTTTTTTTTTTCTCTAATTTTAATTAGTTTTTTTATTATATAGAAAGTTTTAGATGTGGATTTTTTTGTTTTAATGTTTTCTCTATAGTCTTAATAATTATAGACCTATCTTAAACGTGGATGTACTAAGCATACTAAATACTTAAGGGATCAAAATTTTTGACGTGTAAATTTTTTCTTTAAATTATTTACATGTTTAAAAAAATTGCATCTCAATAATTTTAATCTCTTGTTAATGAAAGATAATTGGGCCAAAATTCTCCATAAATTAAAATTATTTTGTTGATTGAATACATTTGTACTTTGTATCAAAATCTCCTTACAATAAGTATCCAAAATTGATATTTTTGTTTTATATACAAATCATTTTATCATTTGGACATAAACTTCTTTTCACTTATTTTCATAAGAAAATAACTTTGTTTAGGATAACCATTTGTAATTATTTTTATATCATATTATTTTTAAAAACAAAAATATACATCACTGTTTTAAAATATCAAAAGCAAAGTTTTATGGCCTAAATTTAAATTAATTTAATAAAACTAAAATTTATATTAATGTTTTTTAAAATTTCAAAAAATAAATCTATCCATTTACAAAAATCAGTTAGATTTATTAAATCTATTACAAATTAAAATAATTCTATTTTACTAAATACTTAAATAAATCTTTCAAAACTTAAAATAATTCAATTTCATTAAATACTTAAATAAATATATAATAATTTATAATACCAATAATTTAAAAAAATATATATCAATAAATATACATCTAATTTAAAAAATTATTAATATATTATATAATTTTTCACATACAAAATGGATCATTAAAATGTTATATAAATTTTTACATACATACGGTGTGGATCATTAAAATGTTATATAAATTTTTACATACCTTACTACCCACTTAAATAAATATATGATAATTTATATTACCAATAATTTATAATAATAATGATTTAGTTTTATAATATATCAATAAATGTAAAAAAAATTTTAAACAAAAAGATTTCTTAAACAAATATATGATAATTTATAACACCAATAATTTATAATAATAATTTAATTTTATAATATATTAATAAATATACATATAATTTAAAATAAAATAAATCATTAAAATGTTATATAAAAGACTTCCTAAATTTCAATAATAAAAATTTAATTTTATAATATATTAATAAATGTACTTATAATTTAAAAAAATAGATCATTAAATAAACTTTCACATACAAATGGTGTAGAGTACCCAAATTTCAACATTGATGTCGAAATTTAATATCTTAATATTAATGTTTATTAAATTTTCTTAAAATTATTATTATTAATTATTTTTTACATTAATATAAAATGATTTTATCATCAATCATATAATAATAAAATAAATTATAAATTATAAAATTTTCATTCTAAAATAAAATTTAATGTAGTTTGAAGATTAAACCACATTGATAAGTTTAAAATTTTCGTTTCTATCATAACTTGTTTTATCATTATCTATTTATGAAAAGATTTGCATTTGCATTGTTGGTTTTTACAAATTCCATTTTATAAGTTTTGAGAGATCGAGAGAAGAACATATGGTTTATGTACGAGAAGATGATGAATATTATCGGATAATTATAGGAAGTGATTTGGCATTAAATCAAGGAACTCAAGAAGAACAAATTACTCCAGCTCGATACTAACAAGAATTTATAGCTATTGCATGGGAACAAATTCATTTAGAAGTATTTTTCCTTTCCAATATTTTTCCGTGGGAGTTTCCCTTATTCCTTTTCTCAAACATAGTGATGTAAATCGTGCTCTAATGGGTTCTAATATGCAGTGTCAAGCAATTCTAATTTTTCGACCCAAGAAGTGTATTGCGAGAACTGGGTTGGAAGGTCAAGAAGCTCTAGATAACTATAGCTACACAAAAGGGAAGGTTTGAGTAGATTGATGGGACAAATATCACTTCAATGGTCAATGGAGACATTGTAAAAACATAATCGATTTAGTATGTAAACGTTTTAATACCAATACTTGTATGCACTAAAAACATTAAGTTCATAAGGGGAATGTGTAAAGAAGGGACAAATTTTGGTGGACGGTGTGACTATGGTAGGGGAAGAACTCTCTTTTAGAAAAATAATTTTAGTAGATTATATGTCATGCAAAGCATACAATTTCAAATACACAATACTAATTAGTGAATGTTTGGTATATGAAGATATTTATACCTCTTTTCATATCGTAAGATACATGATTGAAATTTGTATGACATGTTAGGGTCCTAAAAGAATCACTATAGAAATACCAAGCATTTAGATTCTCATTCACTTCATCATTTGGATGAAAATGGTCTTGTAATTCTAGGATCTTGGATAGAAAGATGTGATGTTTTGTAGGTAAATTAATGCCTCAAACAATAGAATAATCATTATGTGCTCTAAAAGGAATATTATTACAAACAATATTTGGTATTGAGGTATCCACTGCAAAAAAATGGTCTCAGAGCACTTATAGGTGGAAGGGGTCAAGTTATTGATGTAAGATGGATCAATAGAGTAGATGATTCTAGTGATAATGTGGAAATAGTCCACGTATATATATATATATATAAAATGTAAAATACAAGTGGGTGATAGAGTAGCTGGAAGACACAGTAATAAAGGTATTATTTCAATAGTTTTTCACAAACAAGATATGCCATATTTGCAAAATGGAATACTAGATGATATGGTATTTAATCCATTAGGGGTACATTCATGAACGAATGTAGGACAAATATTTGAATGTTTTCCTAGTTTAGCAGAAAACCTAATGAACAAAGATGATAGAATAACACCTTTTGACAAAATATATGAATGGGAAGGTTCAAGAAAACTAGTGTTTCTTGAGCTTTATAAATCTAGTGAGAAAACAACTAATCCATCAATATTCAAACCATATCATCCTAGAAAACATAGATTAATTGATGGAAGAAAAAGATATGTTTTTGAACAACTTGTTATGGTAGGAAAATATTATATGCCGAAATTAAATCAGTAATTTGATGATAAAATACTTGCATGTTTGAGTGGACCTTATGCACAAGCTAGACAACAACCTCTTAGAGTAAAATACAAATGAGGGGGGGAACAAGTAGGAGAAATTGTTTTGGATTTAGAAGGTTTTGGTTTTGCTTATATTTTACAAGAGATGCTTACTCTCTCATATGATCATATTAGAACTCGTAATGAAGTACTTTGTGGGCCATTATAACTTAAGGGGCAATACCTAAACCTGCCATTGCTCCAAAATACTATATATCAAATAGCATGATGTATACATCCCACGTCAAACATGCCCTGTACATATAATATAAAATCATGATGGAGATCAAATATATTGTTCCAACTAAATCATATATTTATCTTACATAACTAAATCCATTTCTAGATGATGATAACAATTACACATCAAAACAAATCACCAAAAAATGTTTTACTTCTAAATGACCCTTACAAAAAACAAAATATCGTAAAACAAGTATCAGACCCAACAAATTTAGGCCACAAATAAAATTGATGAACTTGGAAATACAAACAAAAAAATATTATAGTCATGAAATTCTCAATACAAATAAAAGAATCTACCATAACGCTTTAGACAACTCTATAAGAAGACAACCAAAATAATTACCATTCCATTGTATCCCCACCATTATAATTAGTGTGAATTCTTTTATATTACAAATATCCCAAACATCAACAATAACAGACATAAAATATGAACATATACACTCTAATTAGCGCCTTAGATCCAATAATAAATGAAAAGCAAGATCCTAATAAAAGAACATTTAAACAACTGGGTCAAATTCAATTCGAATATATAAAAGCCACATGGCATCTCTCCATCAAGAGGAGCATCCACTAACAACATATAAATGTTAGTCAATAGTGTAAACATGATAAGGCATAGAATTAAACATATATTTTGATCTCTATAAAACTTTCACAGAACCAATACTCCTAGGATAGAATAGAATCCTAATAACATTGAATGAGCCATAAGCATCAAAAGTTCCCTAGAATTCAACATGCCTCAGAAAGAATCCATGATAAAAAGAATTTACAATACAATAATCTATTTTAATTGTGGATTAAAAGCATAAAAAGCATGATAAAATCACACCACATTAATTATTGGATAAAAAGCATGATGCGAGTTTGTATTCTCTGATAAATTACATGTGTGGCATGCCCCTTCAAGACCTGATCTTTCGACAATGGAGATGTTACACGAATATTAAATGTCAAGAACACTAAGAATGAAAATTGGAACTGCATCAACTAGAACGTTCATCCTGCAAACACAATGCAATGTGGGTGAACCATAAATAACTATAGCCTTTATACAAAACAAATTATCCCATGATTTTCCCTCCAATACTGGAAATCAAGGGCTTAAAGACGACATTGCATGAAATTGACTAAAAATACAGCGGAATGCAACCATATGCCTGAATTTCAAGGAAAATGGAGGGAAAACTAAACCTTGGGAGACTCCATTACTGAATATTGGGGGTGAAGGAATGATTTCACTAGAATTTCTCTAGAAGTTGGGGGCAAAAGATAGATTGGAGGGAGATTTTGCTAGGGAAATTTTTTTTTTTCATTTTCCTCATTAATATATAAGAGGCTATTCATTTTGGATTTATTTTTTTTCTAATATATATTGGGAGAATATATTTTAGTTGAAAAAATTCTTTCCATATAAGAAAATAGCCCACTAAATTTTTGTAACGCCCTTAATATAGCCCCTAAAATTATCCATGCTCTTTACATATCCCAATCTCCCTCCCCACTTTCTACTAACAACCCCTTCTCATATATATATTTTTCTATCTCTTAACACCCCCCTTATATCCTAATACCCCTCCCCCCTACCACTAACCGTGCCCCCAATTTCTCTCTCTCTCTGCTGCCCTAAGTCCCACTCCTGATCCTCCTACCCCTTCCATACCACTAACCACCTACACATCCCAATCCTACCATTAACCACCACCACCCAATTTGTGTATATCTCTCTCTCTAAACCCCTAACCCTGAATCTCTCCCCTTTGTCACTATCTCTCTTTATATACCCTTAATCCCTAATCTCTCTCTTCCTCTCTCTCTTTATACACACACACACACATAGGGGTGTGTGTGTATGTGTGTGTGTATATATGTGTGTGTGTGTGTGTGTATACATA
>LPNX010310005.1:93857-107576 GCA_001517045.1 Pseudotsuga menziesii | reverse complement strand
CTACTCCGTCAGGACGATATCTTGGGCTTTATTGTGCTGACCAAAAAGGGGATGAACCTAGGTCTAGGGATAAGGAAGGGGAAGAAATCCAACAAATGGTTATGTTGTCGGGACCTTGAAGTGTTTTGGTGAGGGATATGTTTTGGCATCCTATGAAACTGGAAATCCAAGACTGGGTGAATTTCAAAGAGCTAGAGTTTGCAAGAGAAGAAAGCGAAGGAACCCGGTGGAACCCAACAAATTGGTTGCGCTGGTACATCTATTCAGACATTTACGAGAGTTTCTTTTCTGAGTTCCCTATCTTATTGTATACATGGTTGTCTAAGTTGGAAAATCAACAAAAGAATTTTCAAGGAGGAGAACCGAAAGAGTGGACTCCGTTCTTAATTGTGCGGCTAAAAACAATCAACAACCCTATATCAAGGGTTGTGGACTTCTGGGTAGAAAATATCATAGAAGGATAAATCATTGAGTTCGTTGTTGATATAATAACCTCATATAGTGAGGTAGAGCGAATTTTTTTTGAAGACCACACATTCGATGTCTCTCATCCTTGAAGACGTGGATAAAAATGATCATATGTTTAAAAAGGCATCCTGCAAATGATAGACTAAACAAGAAAGGGTGGATATGTCTCGACGGAACTCTAGAGTGAGATGTTCCCAGGAGATAGTGGGACTGAACTAGAACCTGGATTTTTGAGAAGTGGAAGAAGATTCAGATCTAGTAAAAGAAGGAAAACTCTATTAGAATGAGGGAGTTGCAGCACAAATCGAAGAAGAAGAAGGCTATGCGTTTGAGTCATACCTCGATGAAGGTTCTTGTGACGAGGAAGAAGAATATCAATCAATCTCAGAAGGCGATGAAGAGTCTAGGATTTGAGTGAATCTCCAGAACATGAACATGTACAAAAATTGCCTACACTACCAGAGGTAATATCACCAGACCTATCTCCAAGTATTTCTGTAAATATGAGTAGTATTAACACTGTAAATATCAGACAAGGAAGTTTGACTAGTCCAAATTTTGTTTCGACTGTACCAGCAGTCAATACAACAACAATCAATCCAATGGATGGAACTGACATTAAGCTCCCAATATTCAATGGGAATGGGCTAGAAGACCTAGATCATCTTTGGTTTCTTTGAGACGTTGTCTGGAATGTAGGACAGATATAGAATGAGAATGCCAAGAAAGCGTAGTTTATCATGACGCTATGAGGTCGTGTGCTAGATTGGTATATGAAATTTTCCATAGTACCAGTGGGAGTTGTCCTGAAAACACTCAATGAGATTCAACTCGAGTTAATTGATGAATTTAAGAAACTGAATTATGAGTCCCAATGCATCATCGAGATCAAAGAGATCAAGCAGCTATTGACATAATATGTTTGGGATTTTGACCAAAGATTTAAGACATTAATGGCCAAAGTGAGTTTCCAAATGTCGAATGCACGACACAAGGAATGGTTCATTTCTACCTCACTACCACATACATGAACTCCATTGATACAACAGAAACTTGTGTCACAGACAGAGGCCCTGGAAATAGCAATGAAATTAGAATCTTCGCAAGTTGGAGACATTGGCTCCAGAATGATGAAAATTCAATCGCAGTTGGCCAATCTTATGATGCAGCTCCAGGACATTAAAATAGGCAAAGAAGTTCAAGAGGAACTATGGTGTACAAGGTGTAGGTCAGATGGACACCATAAAGATAATTTCCTGGCGCTAATGAACTATGTTGCAGTAGGTGCGTCGAACCCATTAAATACTCAAGGAATGCTTTGGTGTATAATATGCCAGACTAGAGGTCATAAATATGAGGAATTTCTATACTTACAGAATATTGTGAGTGCACCTGCTAGTCTATATTGTAAAATTTGCAAATCAGTAGGCCATGATGAAAAATATTGCAGAGCACTTCTGTCACATGCCCCAAATTGCAAAAACATTTTATGTTTTAAGAAACATTATGTTATATTTTTATTATAAAGTTTGTAATTAATGACCAAGTGGGGTCAAGGATAATTGAATGTAATTGTTGAATATTTTATTAATTAATAAATAAAAGATGAGATAACAGCTTAAGGAGGCTATTAAATGAGTGTTTTACTAGTCATTTGGGGGAATGGACTGGGTTGAGAGCATATTGACACTTGGCATCATTCTCAAACTAGTTCTAGTTGTTGCAGGAGGAAACTTCCCTATTTTTGTGGTCATGTTCCCCAAGAAAGTGGAACAAGAGCAGGTGGCTCATTAAGTGAAAACTGACCCAAAAGACATAGGCATGCTAATAAAACTTCCCATTGAATTCAACTGAGGCTGCTCATTCTTCACTTGTGAAAATTTTGAGTGAATTTAGTGCACAAGAAAATTCGATGGAGGGGACTAGCATAAGTTTGTTTTGAGTGAAAAGTGTTGAAGTTCTGAACTAGTGCAACTATTTTAAGTTGAGTTCATACTGCTGCAAGAAGAACATATTTACTGTTGAATACTCAATAGAGTTGCAGAGGATCACTAAACTAAATCTCTCACCCAGTACTTCTACCAGGTGGACCAGAAGACAAGCTCGGGGGTCTTGATATTTGCAGTTCTGCTATCTCCAGGAGTTGGTTGGGAGGAATAGGTTCCTTAACTTGTTGTCACCTCTTCTACATTTCCAGGTTCTACATGTTCTTTCTAATTTCTAATTGCATATTTGGGATTAAGAAGGATTGAACTTAAGGAGTAATGTGTTATGCTTCTATTCTTCTGTTATTAGAATTATTGAATGAAATCTTTTACTGTGAAAAGTTAGTCAATTTCTGTATTAGATATAGATTAGGATAAATGATTAGAAGAATTTCCAAGTTTACTGATAGATAAAAAATACCTAATTGTATTTTTCCACACCTTCTTAAAGGTAGTACTCTAGTACAGTAGGTTAGATTAAATTTTGATAGATAATCAAATGGAGTGTGCTTGAATGTGTTTATTTGCCTTCTACATATTTCATAGGTTTAATCAAAAGTAAGTTTTCCTTTCTATTTCAGAAATTTTCCTTAGACATAGTACATTATCATAAAATAACAAAACTGTCTCTAAGAAAGATATATATATATATATCTATATATATATATAGTATGTGCTCTTATTTACACAGTAAATAAATGATTTACTATAAGCCTATTATTATAAATATACATAGTTACTAAAAGGCATTATAAAAACAGAAAATAAATAGCAGGAATAACTTCAGGGAATAGTAAAATGAGGCTAGTAATTACTTAGATAATTTCATTATTAATCTAAGTAAGAACCAAACTTTAATAAGTTATAATTAAATATTAAACTCTGTAATAATTTAAAAGTAAATAAGATTTTATAAAAACCCTATGTTGGAGAAATTGTCAAATATGACTTTTGTTTCCTCCTCTTTTACCAGTAGAGGGATTGTACAGTTTCACCCAAAATTATTTAAAGCATGCATTCTATATTTATAAAAACACAACTGTCTAATTTATAATACACAGATTTAAATAAGCTTTTCACAAGAACAATATTAAAACTGTTTGATAAATATAAACTAAGACAACTTAAGTAAGTACCTTTTAAAACATTCCAACCCAAGAAAATAGTAAAGACTTAGGTTTTATTATTCAACCCTTTCCTTATTTATTTACTGAAATAGTTGTTCTATTGACAGTAAAAATCAAACTTTGTTTTAAAAACCAACTGTTTGAACATCTTTCTCTTTTAAACAAAATAAAAAAATTACGAATTGAAACCATAATAAAAACTTCTTTTAAATTCATTAACTATTTATACATCAATACAAGTTTCATAGCAGTGAAAATATCCCTGTTAAAGTTAATTTAAAAATTAAATTTCTTAAATATTACAAGAAACCCCACAGTCTGCCATTGGTAGAAACCATAGTTCATGGCCGAATACAAAATAGCTTATGCAGTAAGCCTGTAAGCCTAAGCATGGTATAAATACCTTTAAAACCCTAACTAAAACACATTTTCAAAATTTCACAGAAGTCACGACTTTAAATCATGTCCAAATTATAATCTCTAAAAATCAAGTCATGGCCGTGAAGGCCCAAAAGTATTTCATCACACTACGACCCCTAGGGCTTCAAAATATTTTGATCAAAAAATTACAGTCTCGGCCACATGGCTTTTCTAAACAAACAACACATATGATAACCAAAACTGAAGTCGCATCTCGGTGGGACTATAACAACCAAACCCCATACACCCATCGCAAGAGGAACCTCAGGTAGGACCGAGGCTTACCGATTGTTGAGGAATATGAATACCCCCTCTTCGTTGGAGACTTTAAGTCATAGAATGAAAAGCTTTGCGTTTAAACTAACCTACACAACCATTAAATATTTCATTAAGCTCTTCCTTAATTCAAATAACGAAGACCATAAAATACTTTGAAACAGTGCAGAGGGTTTTTAAAAACTTAAAAGGAATTTTTACTTGGATAGTTTTCGACTTTAGCTGCATAGAAGGTGGCTTTAACAAACCATAGCCACCAGCAAGGTTTTTCCCAAGCCACGAGGTGAGATATTGTCCATAAAACCCTAACGAGGAAAGTTCAAGCTAAAATCCAAAACCACGGTGAACACAAAACCGCAAGCACACTATTGACTCAGACAGAGTTTCACCACTGCACCAGTGCCAAAGGAAAGCCCACGCAGAGGCCAAGTAATGATGATGAAGACCACACACACACATAGATAAGAAATGGCAACAAGACTTTCATACGCAGAGAATAGCATAGGTGATAAGGACTCTCACAGGTAAAGGTAATCCATAGCATGGGAGGCTCTCACTTGCAGTAGAAAAGCAACGATGAAGCCATGAGGCCGTAAGCCTACAACTTCCTCTCCACCATGGGAAAAAGATAGGTAAAATGTGAATTTTGTAGGGTTTAGGAGAGTTTTATAGTAAACCTCCGAAGTTAACAAAACCTAACCAATAAGCATCGACCACGTGGAGTTTAATATGTTTTGTAGTTGTGGGTCGACTCTATAGTTTCGGCAAAGTCTTGGTGCAGCCTGTCAATTAAAAAAATCATTACATAAAAACTTGGTTATAACCCTTTCATCAATAGAATAATATCTCATAATTATAATATGCATGTTATAATTTTAAAAGGAAATGATATTGGAGGTAATCTTTGCTTAAACTAGGGTTTGTGTTTATATTTCATAAACCATGTAAATGGGAAAAAACTTATGCAAAGAATTTCTTAACCTTGTTAGCATAATAAATAACACCCTATGATGAACTATAGAAATTGTAAAAAGACCTTGTAAGAAACCTATGACAATATATTGGATAAAAAAACTTATGTGTAATAGCTTGCAAGTATAGAAAGAATTCATAGCTTAATTCTGAGTATAAGTAATATAACTTAGTTTTGTTATAGGGTAATAATGATTTTCATATCTCCTTGTGAGATAAAGATTATGTGAAGGCTAGGTTGAATAGATTCCATAGGATATGATCTTTCATTCCTTACACAAAATAGTAACACTATTGATTATCGATATACTGTTCATAATATTATAATTCTACGTGGTAAATACTTAAGCAATTAGTAGTTTGTTTCTGCACGAGATCATTAGTTCTATGTATGAATGTCAACATTATAGCTTATGACTATACTTAGAACTAGTTCTTTCTAGTTTACATAACATTTGATTATTGTTGAGACAATCACTTATGAATGACCTTGGTATCAAGTAATAAGGTATTAAAGGACCTGCTATAGAAAATACCTTTCATTAGAATTACATACAAGACCTAAACTGATAATAGATAGATAAAAGTTAGATAAACAAGTTATAGTTGAATCAAAGTAGAAGAACAACTGGATTATGTTTAGTTTTCCAAACACTTATGTTTACCAGAAAAATTAATTAAAACGTAAAATATATAGATCAACGATACCTCATTTATTTTGATCAAAGCTGTAAAATAAACAAATATACTATCATTATATTTTATGCTAGTTGAGACAATAATCTCGATCTGGAAACTGGTTACAAAACGTCTTACCTGTATAAGACCTGTAAAATAAGCATCACTTCACTGCATTAGCTAAAAAGCTAAGTAAGCCTTGGACTCAACTAAATTTCCTTCATATTTTCACAAACAGTAAAACAAACTTTAGCACTTAGTAATTAAACAGATGTTTCAATTCATGTTGTTCCAAATCATAACCTGCTAAATCAAATCCTTAACAAGGATTTATGAAAGCAAATAATTAAGTATGTAGATCTAGAAATTAACAAAAGAATCAGTTCTAGTTAAGCTTGATAATGTTAACCGTTAACAGTTAAATGTTCCTCGGTAGTGATGATTGCAAACATTTAATGTCATAGGAAAAATTTTAAATTTTTACGAATTTTTGGAGTATTACAAATTCAGCTACTGCAAGAGAAAACAATGGATACCTACTTAATGAAAAATGATGAATAGATGCAAGCTAAATGAGTGCATCCTCAGTATCATCCTGCGTAGTGTCAACAACAACCGTTATCCTCAACCACAATACCAACCGAATCAGTATTCGCAGCAACAATAGTACCCTCTACAAAGGGGGGTGAGAATTTTAGAGGTCAAGGACAACAATGAGGAGGAGGATTTGGTCAAGGAAGGGGCCAAATCATATGTTATAACTATGGGAATCCATGATAATTTTCCCGAGATTGTAACAGTCGTGCGAAATTTTTTACATATTGTAAATAATTTGATCACACTATCGAACAATGTCCGTAACTTATTGTGAAATGGCAGGCTAGAACTGTCGTTAACCCCAATCCAATGTAGAATCCGAATCCAAATCCCAATCCAAATATTCAAATTATTTCTACCGAACCAAGCCAACCTAACCTTGCTGTAGTTACAAGAAGAGGTGCTACAACTGGAGCATACCATAACACAGGACACCCACATGTGTGACCTGCAACAAAAAATAAAGCTTTGCTAGATGTCCCACAAGAAAAGGAAGTCTTCCTAGACGTGCGACAGGACTTTGTCGATCCCAATCAACCATCTACATATGGACAAGTGAGAGCTATGCTCGAACGATTTGAGAAACTAATCAGAAGGCCGCCCATTAAAAATGTTAGCAAGATTAAAGAATTTTTCAAAAGTTGTTTAGCGCTAATCCATGATAAAGATGTTGTCACAGAACTGAGAGCACTCATAGAATATACCACATAAGACCTGCGACCTAAAAAAAGAGTCAATCAAATCGATAGAAAACAGAAGACAAGACGAGAACTGTGAATGACTACGCAGATAGGAGATTATGATATGGACTATATCATATTAGACTTGGGCTCAGATGTCAATATCTTGACAAGATAGACATGGGAGAGCATGAACAAGGTACGATGAGACTGGTCTCCTATACAACTACGACTTGCAAACCAGTCAAAGGTTCTACTAGTCAATAGACTATCCCACGTACCTGTAGAAGTCGAAGGCTTAAGAATATATGCCGACTTTCAAGTCATTGACATTGTTCATGACACAAACCCATATCCCGTGATTCTAGGAATTGATTGGGAAGTAGACAACCAAACTACCATAAAATTCAAGAAAAGGATCTTGTATTTCGAAGATTCTAAAATAAGAGTGGTTGTGCCCATTGATCTGCTTGAAGGGTAGCGATATGTCGAGCCTGTACATAGTGAAGGAAAGAAAATTATCTGGACCAGCTATACAACATCATGTCTTCGCAGGAATACTATATTAATCCCATAGCTGATGGAAACCTGAGTTGTTGCAATGTAATCTTGTGCACGTTTGACTTGGGCGATGCTCTAGAAAACTGGTAAAACAGGCTGCATGAAGTCTCCATACGTAGATGTGTAATAATTACAAGAGTTGTTTGCAAAGTAGGCGTTGAATCCAACGCGCTGCCTACATATGAAGGATTCCTAATATTGCATCGTTCTTGGAAGAATTTGAAGAAAGGTCACAAAATCTCAGTGATTGTCCGCTTTGGACTATGTGCTGAAAGCTATGCCTGCCAGATGGTGGGGTACACATAAATAATCTATATCTGAATGGACACAATGTAGGATGCTACTGGAGATTAGATTTGGAGAAGAGGTTAGCTATGTTGATAAAAAATATACAGGATTGACAGATCCTGGAAAACATATTGAGCATTGTCGCACAGTTTGGAAAGAATATCCGGGACAAGAATGGGTTCATCGATTCATACACACCTTGGAAATGGTGCCAAGAATTTGGTACACCTTAGAAGAGATGTGATGAGGAACCATTGAGTGGTAAATATTAACTATATACTTTACCCATACATTTGAAGTCACAAGCTAACATCCAACCATAGATTTGTGGTACAGGTAATGAAGAAAAATACGTTTGAAGATATATCTGTTGGGGATATGAACTTCTATCAATGCAGCATAACTACACATAACTACAAGGTGGGGCATAATATCATGAAGGATCCAAGTGATAGTGACCCATCTGCCGTTATCTCCAAGTGTCAAAAGAAATGTGCGAAGTGGAAAGAGATCGTGTGTGTGAAAATACACGGTACCCTATTAGACATGACATAAAAAGGGGTGGGAGAAACTGACAACGATATTTTTGTGCACCAAACCAATTTTAACAATAACCACCAATTAAAGTAACATGCGAGTAGTGATATAACACAAAAAGCTTTGATTAAAGAGCCTGTGGTATGACCATGTAGCATAAAGGATGGATTCCTTTTTGAAAAATTGATAGTGTGTACGAAGAATGAATAGCGTCAGTTAGGGTATTTATCAAGATTCGATACCCTGCCCCGCTCCTTGCATATCAAATAAAAACAACCTTGAGCATTGAATTGGCCAAGTTGTAGTATGGTAATCTCTGTCTCTAGAACAAGCACAGTTGAATCCGAGTCTGTATCACCTACCCCGATAATGGAAGATGTTGTCGAGTATATCCCATCGCTAATGGGACATGCTAATGAAAAAATTATTCCCAGAGTATAGTCGAAGGCCACTAAACCAGTTTGAAAGGAAAGACCAAGCCCACTAGTTACTCAGCAGGAAAAAAGCACCAACACCAGAAAGAGGAAGGGAAGAGCAGTGATAACCCCGGAGTCAACCCCCCCACCAAAGGATTTTGAGACAAGGAACTTGTTTCCACCATATGTTCCACCATGATGCAGAAATGCACCAGAAGTTGGAGTCCCGAAGAAAGAAAATACTCTGCTCATAGTGCCACTAGTACCCGAGGGAGTGAAGGTAGTAAAAGATATTCTACCCAAGGTGCAACAGTTATATTATGGCGTTCATGATACCAAGACACAACCAAACTTGAACCACAACAATTATATGGACATTATGCAGGACACACCAGAGGCGCCTCAATGATATGTTGCAAAGGATCGGGCTACACAAATGGATAAGTTTGGCATATTATCGTTGTTATATATGCCACACTTTGGGCGCAGTACATAAATTAACACATGTGTTAAGAAATTAATTCTATTGTTCCATAACGTGGTTCTCTAGTTAGGAAAACCTATACCCATGACTGTTGAGCTCATCATTTCCATCACAGGCCTACCAGCTGCTAGAATGGACACAACACCATTGCTAAAAAAGGATCAAGAGGAAACCATAGCTAAGTGGATGAAGGAAAATTTTGGCATGCAAAGAAGTAAAAGAAGGTTTTTGATTCGTACCATTAATAACCTCATTGTTACCTTTGCTATCAAAGTATTACCATCCAAGATACTCCGCAAAATGCATCCATATCATTGTATGATGGGAGCAATTGCGCTTGCAGACATCTGTATGAGAGGAATTCAAATCAATTGGTGTCAATTCTTGTTGAATGAGCTTGTTCAAGATGCCACTGATGCACAGGAAAGGGGCTGGGAGTTCCATTATTCATGGATGTTAATTTTAATTTTATTTATCACATGGTCTGAACCAGAACACTATCAAGGGGTAGACTTGCAAGTACTGTGTCAAGGGGAAAAGTATTAGAACCTATGGTACAAGAAGGAACAAAAAAACATGATAGCAGGTGAGCAATATCGAATTCTTTATGCACACAGAGGCTATACAACATCTGGTAAAAAGCATATCCAGGTCAGATGCCACCAATGTCCAACAATTTCCCTCCATTTTTAAGTTTGAAGTTGGCCCACACAATGATTACCTACAACCACAACAACAGCTACATCAACCAAATATACAAGCCAAGTTTATCATGACCAAGAAAGAGGTCCAAGAAATTATCAATCAATGGCTGAAAGAGTGGTGTGTTTTAGTATTCAAAGAACAAATCCAACAACAAGATCACCAAGTCCAAGAAGAAGAGGAAAACGAAGAAGAAGACCACCTGGAGGATTTGCACTTTGACGAAAGTCACACCCCTTCAATAACAACAGACCTAGAATCAGAGCATGAGGAGGGGGAACCTCAGAAAGAACAAGTGCAACCAAGCAGAAAAAGAAGAAGATGAAGGCCGACCGAACTGCAAACACTGTTACATTGGATAGTGATGATATGCAACTAATTATTGAAGCAATCACTGAAGCAACGCAGTCTAGTTTCAAGTCTATAGAAGAATGACAAGAGGAGATATTAGGTACAATCACTAACCTTCTTAAGGTTCCCTGTAAAGTAGTGGAAGAAGTTAATATTGCTATCGATTTTCCAAGTCCAACATCAGACTCCCAAGCCCCATCTAAAACATCACGAATATAGCAAATTGTGGCCTCTATGCCAACCCTGCCAATAATGGTACAGGTCTCTAAAGCTACTGTTAAGTGTGGCACCCCGAAATCTAATCTTGATTTTCAGGATACTGACCAGCTTGTTATAGATTTTTCTTCTATGCATATGAACGAAGTATATGCGGTCTAGAGTGTTGTTAATGCAAAAATAAGGCTGTGCTAGCTCCACCAAGCTACAAAGGTAAAGGTTGCACATCAAGACATCAGGAAAATGAAAAGTGAAATTCAAGCCTCAGAACAAATTAAGCTATATTATGATGGTAACTTACAGAGAATTAGTGAAGCAGTCACCCTGTCCTATAGCAGGTTTGAAGAAGAAGGAATAACACTGGAAATGGCCCCGAATTCCAAAATAACACAGTTAGCTGAATTAGAGACAGACCTTAAGAAAAAATAAATACAACTAGAAGCACAAAGGAGACCCAACACACCTCCAGAAGTGCTGGCATGAAGAAGAGACACAAATATTAAGGATGTGAAAGAAATAGAAGATGTAAAGAAAACATGTGCTAAGGCCATGGACCAAGTCTCCAAGACTTGGGAAGCCTTAACGGACAATGAGTAATCATAGAAGATTGCAAATGAGCTCACTACGGTGGAAGCAAGTATCATGTAGATGCTCAATGAGATGAAGAAGCTACCCTTAGAGAAGAAAAATATCAAGACAATAGAAATGTGTAGGCTACAACATCAAACCAATGCGCTTCATGAACAACAACAGCAACGCGAAGAAAAGGTAGAAGAATTACAAGAAGAATAAAAAAGAGTCACAAGGCTAATTCATCTTGTGCATCAAAAGGTGCATGAGGTAGAGACCTCTGTATAAAGTAACATGTCGGAACACATAAGTTCCAACCTGGTGGAACACATGCAGAAAATAGAGGAGGAAGTGAGCGCATATAAATAGAAGTTGCTAAAAATCGTGGAGGATTTTCAGAACAAAATGACTGCAAGTTATTTTATGGAGCACTAGCTCGCATGGCTCAGGATGAGTCATAGGTGAATGTTGGGGGCTTGTTGGGCCTCAGGACGGAAGGGAAGAATTCATGTAGAATTATGCCTAAGTAAGGAAGAATAATGTAAAGGAGAAGAGGAAGGAGCTACGACAGAAGAATCAACATCAAAGGAAAGGAAAGAATGCTACGACAGAAGAGAGAAAGTGAAGAAGAAGATAAAAATAAGGCGCGAGGCAAGGAAGTTGTGCCAGAGTAGTAGGATACAACAGAAGGACTGAGTAATATATATTATGACATGGAAGAATATTCACAGAAGCAGGTGTGTGAAGAAGCGTAACGACAGGAAAATGACAGTAAGGCATAATGTAGAGAAAGCGACAGTCCTTAGAGATTGTGGATACGAGCTCAGATGGAGTTGACAGGAACCACATGCATAAGGGATTATTTGTAAGTCAGGCTGATAACGCCTTTTTGTTATGTATTTCTAGAATAAGAAAGATAGTTTGTTGGCTGAGGATAGTAAGTCGGTTGGGATAGTGATTGAAGCTAAATCTATTAGACTCTGTATCGAGTCAATATTGAGTATATACAAGCATGTATGGGATTTTGTATCAAGTCTATAATAGGACTATAAAAGAAGGAACCCATGCTGTAAATGGGTTAGATGGTTTTGAGTTGATTAGAAGATACAACAATTCTGAGTAAGTCTATAAACTCTTGGAAAATAAACTTGAGCTAGAGATAGATAGTTTTGGTTAATGACTCTGGATAGCTGAGTGCATCAAAGTAGTGTATCTACAGTTGTGTGTGCAGATAGGTAGAGAAGGTCAAGTTGATCCAAGCTGTGTCCAGATCACTGGTAGGAGTAGAGTAGAGTAAGAAGAGAGAAGATTAGAGAGGGAGGAAAGTTGGTAAGAGATAGAAGAGAAAATATTGAATAGAGTCTGCAGCTTTGTGCTCAGACAAAAGGTGCATCTTTTTCCTCACGCCAATTCCAGATGAAGAGCACCTTGTGGTTTTTTCTCAGATGGGTTTCCACGTTATCTGTCATGTATATGTGTGAATGTTGATTAGCTTAATTGAGTGCATATTTACTGTGAGAAATGGTTGATTGATTACTATGTTCAAATTGGTTAAATGTATGACTATTGTAGCAGAACAATGAATATGATTATATTATCTGCCACTATCTGTTTAAGTGAATTACATAGATAAGGGTGAATCATACCTTACTGTCGATATATCGAAGTGAAATCCACCAACCCACCTTCCCAGTATTCATTGGAAACCTTGGCGTAGAGCCAAGGACTTAAACACCCTCCCGCAAAAACTGCAGAAACGTGGTTCTGGCAGTTACCCATAAAACTAAGATATCTTGAGTGAGATGTCATATGTGTCATAGGTATCGTCGACTGGGCTCTGCTCCATCGGGTCCATATCTTGGGCTTTGTTGTGCTAACCAAAAAGGGGATGAACTTGGGTCTAGGGATAAGGAAGTGGAAGAAGGCCAACACCCTTTAAACCCCTAACCCCAATTTGAATCTCTAAACCCCTAACCCCCAATATTGCTCTCTCTCTAAATCCCTAAACCCAAATCCCTCTCTCTCTCTAAACCCCTAACTCTCAATCTCTCTCTCTAAACCCTTAACCCCCAATCTCTCTCTCTCTCTCTCTCTAAACCCCTAACCCCAAACCTCTCTCTCTCTCTAAACCTCTTCAATACTTCACACTCTTTATCTTCTGATAGTCTCTCTCTCTCTCTCTCTCTAGTAAACCCCTAACCCCTAATATATATCTCTCTCAACTCCTAACCCACATTATCTCCCTCTCTTTGGTGCATCCAAAACTTCATGGTAGATATTGTTAAGCTTCTGCATATTAACAATATATTTTCTTTTAGAACTCACACTCTTTAATTTATGATACTCTCTCTCTCTAAACCCTTATCCCCTATTTTCTCTCTCTCTCAAACC
>LPNX010310005.1:27500-93640 GCA_001517045.1 Pseudotsuga menziesii | reverse complement strand
TAGCCCCCAATCTCTCTCTCTCTCTCTCTCTCTCTCTCTAAACCCCTAGCCCCTAATCTCTCTCTTTATTTCTCTCTCTCTAAAACACTAAACCCAATCTCTCTCTCCCTCTCTAAACCTCTAACCCTCAATCTATCTCTCTCTTTCTCTCTAAACCACTTCAAGGCTTGAAACCCTTTCATGTCTGATACTCTCTCTCTCTAAAATCCTAATCCCCAATCTCTCTATCTTTCTAAACCCCTAACCCCGAGTCTCTCTCTCTCTCTCTCTCTCTCTCTCTCTCTCTCAATCCATTTAAGAATTCACACTCTTTAAATTATGATACTCCCTCTCTCTCTCTATCATTTAACTCTTAACCCCTAATCTCTCTCTCTCTCTAAACCCGTAACCTAGAATCTCTCTCTCTCTCTAAACCTGTAACCCACAATCTCTCTCTCTCTGTGTCTCTCTCTCTTTGGGGCATCCAAAAATTCATAGAAGATATTCTTCAGCTTTTGCATCTTTTCATTCAAGTATTCACACTCTTTCATTTCTAGTACTCTCTCTCTCTCTCTAAACCCTACCCCCTTTATCTCTCTCTCAACCCTTAACCCGCCAATCTCTCTCACTCTAAATCCCTAACCCAAAGTATCCCTCCCCCCTCTCTCTCTACCTCTCTACATGCCTAATCTCTCACTCCCTTAATATCATAATTAAAGAATGGTTACTATCACTTATTTGGGGATCACTTCGAGAAGAAAGATTGTATTTGATTTTACAAAGATATCAAATTCCGACATCGAAAACAATAATAAATTGTGAAGTTAATGTTTGTGTGACACAACTTCAAATGTACATCCATTTTTATATAATGCCTACACATGGCGAAGGGGTAGTCTCCATTATTTGGCTTCAATAAAGTTCCATTCTTTTACATGGAGACCCCATGCCCAAATAATCATTGCAAAGAGTGAAGTTAAATTAACACACTTACACATAAATATGATATCAAGCAAAGCCTCTTCATGGAAAAGAAATTTCTTCAACCACACATGATTCCATTCATTAACATTGAAATCTCCTCATCCCCACCTACTTTCTTTATTTGTGAGCTATNTATATATATATATATATATATATATATCAATCACTCTCTCTTTGTCTCTCTCCCTTAATCCATTCCATCCTTGATATCTCTCCCTAAACCCCTAACTACCTTGATCTCTCTCTCTGAATCCCTAACACCTAATACATCCCTCTCACTCTAAACCCTTAATCCACAATCTCTCTCTCTCTCAACCCCAAACCCCCAATCTCTCTCTCTCTCTCCCTCTAAACCCTTATCCCTAATATCTCTCTCTCTCTCTCTCTAAACTCCTTTAACACTTCACACTCTTTCACATCTGATACTCTCTCTCTCTCTCTAAACCCCTAACCCCCCCCTTTCTTTCTCTAAACCCCCAACTAGGTTCTACATTATCTTTTGATGCTCGTAATATCATAATTAAAGCATGGTTAATGTCAAATTTTATCACTTATTTTGGGATCACTTCTAGAAGAAAGATTGTATTTTATTTTACAAGGACATCAAATGCTTGCATCGAGATCAGTAATAAATTGTGAATTTCATGTTCGTGCAACACAACTTCAAATGTACCGTCCATTTTAAGTACTTCTCTCTCTCTCTCTCTCACAATCTCACTCTCTTTGTAACATCCTGGTTTTGACCCCGTTTGCATTAAAGATACGTGATGTATATATTGTAATTAATCGTGGTGTGGAGCTAAAGGCAGAGGCCCCACCATCGATTTGGTTGTGTTATGTTTCGACAATTGGGATCGTTGCCGATGGTATATCGTACATTATAGTTTTGACATCATTTAAATATGCACATTAATTAAAATAAACCTACAACCAGTTACGACGGTGCAACGATAATGAAAAGGGCATGATTTTCCTAAGGATAAGGAGGGGGAATTATTAAACATTGGTCCTGTGGGGGAAGAGCCACGTGTCAGTTGTTAAAAACCCCTGATGTTAGTTGGGGCAGTTATTGTTGAGTAGTGGTGGGTGTGGCAGGACTGTCAGCCCTTTCCCACATGCCCACTCCACCAGCGGACTCTCCATATTCACATCGCGTGGGCAGAGAAGCAATTTTCTGATTCTCTCCACTCTCCCACGACTCTATTCTTGCTCACCCTCATGCGACGGTTGGTGATTCTGTTCGTTGTTTTGCTAACCCGAGGTAGGGACGTGATTCTTCTCCTCATACACAGGTCTGAGTATGGGAGTTTTTACTCATGCAGAGAGAGAAGCGTGGCCTCCCAGTCGAGTGTGGACCCTGAGCGGTTTACCCATCGGGTTGTGTTCTTCCTGTGGTTCTCATTCATGATTTTTCCTGTGAATAATCCATTCACATTCTGGATGTGCATGTTTTCCAATACGGATTTTGTGGATTGTGTGGGGTGTATGTTTTTTCCCAGGCACGAGCTAAGAATCTGTTTATCTTTCCATTTTAAGGTTGTGTAATGGTCCCGTTGCCTCCTTGTTGAGACTGGGGGCTGTTGCTTCCCCACGTTGTTCGTCCGCTATGGGTTCATTCACATTTTTGGCTTGATATGGCTATTGATGAGTCGTTTTGGCCATGCTATGGCCAAGAATGACTCATGAATTGTTTTCCCCTATTTAAGCTATGAACCACTTGTTTGGTTGCGTGTATGCAGTGGTTGGTCTTCGGACTGTGCTGGAGTGGGATGAAGGCTTGGTCTACTTGATAAACCTGGGGGTGTTTGGGAGCCACACAGACGGAGCTAGAGGGCTGGATTTCTTCTCCACAACCCTTGAAGAGCACTAGAAGGGAAGTCAGGGCCTGAGGGACTGTGAAGCAGAGAAGGGACTGATTCCTAGTGTTGGGTGGGTGTGGGTGTCCTAGAAGTCAGGCTAGATATGGTGTAGGCGTCCTTAGCTCTTCCATGAGTTCCCTATCTTAGCATTCAGCTTTTCCTAGCTCCTTGATAGCCTGATAAACCCTACTGTGTTGGCTTGCCTGATTTGTGTACTTTGGCTATGTGTAAACCTATTTGTTCCTTATTCCTTGGGGAATCATGCCCAGCTCGGGGGTGGCAATGTTGTTGAGAGATTGATGAGAACATTGGCCTATGGTTGGGTGGAACGTTGCAACGACGTAGCTGGTTGCGGGAAAAGTTCTTTATAAGATAAGTATTCTTGTCTATTTTACTTCTACAATCATATTTGATGTTTAATGAATGATGATGAACATGTTGAATGCCTGAATGAATGTATGTTTGCTTCCGCTGTGTATGTAAATGATTATGCATCTTAACATGTTTTAGATTCAAGCATTTCGATTTTATGTATGTTCATGGGGCTAGTTGCCCAGATGTTTGATGGTTTGGTAGCGTCCTCTTCGCCGGTCGAAGGGTTGGGGACGTTACAGAGTGGTATCATAGCGCATGTTACAACATGGGCCTAAATGGGCCGTGAAAATGCAGTGGCAGAGCCATCGTTGCAACATTGGGCCTTAGAGGACCATGAGAAAACAGATAATAGAGGTAGGTTGCCCTCTGCTCATCAGAATCAGAAAATTTCCAGAAAATTTTGTTGAAAATTTTTCTAAGTGTAATACTGTCGGCTCATCGGAGGACTAAGAGGGAAGCTCCTCCGGTACAACGGACAATTTAGTCAGAAGGCCACCCGATGGGGGAGACAGGTAGAAAGAATTCATGAAATTTTTTCTAAGTGTTAGGCCATCGGCTATCGGAAAACTTAGACGGATAGACCTCTGATGCAAGTCCCAGCGGTGACGAAAATTAGCTAATGGGATAGCCGACACAGCGGCGGAAGAAAGAAGAGGAAACGTCGATACGTCGTCTCAACTTAAGTTAAAGATTGGCAGAAATTAGATGATGATGTAGCCAATATGTCAGTGGAGATCCCCAGAAGAACACTAAAATGTTGGCGAGAATTAGACGATGAAGCAGTCGACGCGGCAACAAACATCGGAGAAAAATAGAAGATGGGATTGCCGACCAATAGATGATGAGGCTTTCGATACCATCAGTGGAAAATAGGTGAAGGCTGAGCCGCAGTTTCAGCAGAGATCTCCCAAAGATCGTCGAAAATTCGGTGAGGAATAGGGGATGAGAGCGTCGACACGAAGGAAGTTAGTTGATCAAGGAGCCGATGCGGCGACAGACAAGGAAGGAAATTTTTTGAAATTTTTTCTAAGTGCGGAAAACATCCAAAAATTTTAGTTGATGAGACCGCCGATGAACGTCATCGAAAAAAGTTAGTGGTTTGGACCGCTGATGCGTTAGAGAGGATTAGAGGATTGGATTGCCGACACGTCGAAAGAAATTAGTTGATGGGTCCGCCGATGTGTTGGGAGAATTTAGTTGTATTGAGCGCTGATGGACGTCGAAAAGGTTTAGTTGTTTGTGAGTCCGCCATTGCGGCTGTCAACTGGAATATCACTCCAACGATTAGAGCTTTCAACCGTCGCTAGTTCTCTGGTCGTCGACGTAGCGGTCATGTTCAGTTTTGATCGTCGATACATAGTGCTTAGAGGTTCCAACCGCCGACGAGATGTATGGTCCGCAGAACCCACAGATGGTTTGTTGCCCACTGTTGTGGATGCCTAAGGAACTATCCACCCGATGGATAGTGCTCCCGTTCTCCGACACACCATAGTCCCTGGCATCGCCGATAACAGTCCGGGAGTTAGACAACGAGGGATCCAATGCATCGGAAAGTTCTAGATGATAGGGCTGCCAATGAGCGCCGCAGGAAAATTATTGTTTGGATCGCCAAAGTGTTAGAATTTTAGATGGGATGAGACTCGATTTGACAAGGGAAGTTTTGGGTCTTCGAGTGGGATATTCTCAGTGATTTTCAACTGTCTTTCCAGTGGATTTTTTAGTATTTTCAGGGCTGAAAAGGAAGAAAATTCTATGTGGCTGAAATTGGCAATTCGGACCAGAATACAGTTGTATGTACAAGTGTAAAATTTTTGGTGAAAATCGTCATTCTATAAGTGGTGTGGTTTTCACATCTAAAGTCAGAATGGAGCATGGGGATAGGCGTTGGAAAGCTTATCCAGCAGGGAATAAGGGAGAATCACCAAAATTTGAATGAGGAGTAGAAAATTACTAACGGTTGCTAAAAAAGAATTGTGTTGCTGTCAATATGGACAATCCGAGCATTGCATGCCTAGAGATAGCAAAGACCATGAAGTCGAACTAGCTATTATGCGGAAGAGGAATTCCAAGCAAAGATGAGGGTTTTGAAAAGGAAAGTCCCTTAAACCCTGTCTTGCTAACTATATTATATTTTATAAGCTTGTGTACATAGACATTATGGCATGGGGATGCTGAAAATGCATGGGGATATGCTTGCGTGCATAGGATATTACATATTAGTAAAAATAGTGAGAATTATACATTTATAATGAACCACTAATGGTAAATATCACATTGGTGTTGGCATTAGTGGAAAAACCAACGACAACATGAGCATGGCTGAATATGTTGCTGATGCTGATGAATGTGACCAATGACCCTATGGAGAAAGGGATAAGGCAACAAATCCAGGATCAAAAGTTGGTGAGCAATTTCTGCAATCTCCTGCAAGAGACCAACCAAACTGGTAATGTCAAGGGTGTAAGTAGGATCCATGTAGGTAATGGTTTAATTATGACAATTGCATGGAGTGGAAAAGCAAGAGATCTCATAGCATGTGGTTATTTAAAATTTATACTACGTTCATATAGAAGTGTATCATGCCTGTATATGTTGTTATGAGCTTAGTAACCCAAAGAAAGTGAGAACTGATGGTCTTGATTATAGTAATGCATCCTATATGCGGTAGTCCTGGTCAAACCATGGTATGTTTGAATGCATAGCACTCCTGAATCAATACAAGGTGGCATTGAGTGGATATGCATTAAGAGATTTTATAAATCTTGTAGTTATGCATTGAACGGATGCATATGAAAAGTTTGAGTAAACGTTGTAAATATGCATACATAAGTGTAAGTGCAAATGTTGTGATGCATTGCATGAATGCATCGAGATAATGCTTGCTTATCATGACTAACTAATGGATGAAATGATGAATTGATGATAATTCTAGAACCATTTCAAGAGCTGTTATGAATGTAGGATGGTAAGTGCATGAAGAGGGTAGTCATGATCGATTGGCTGCTGGAAATGATTTATGGAAGGGAAAGGTGGTACAGATGATACGCTTGGGAAGTAAGGAGTATTTAAACACTTCATTTAAATTGAATAAATGATGTGAGTATACCTTGCAATTTTAGTATGATAATGATTCACGTAAAGTAAATGAGTTTTGGTAATATTGATGTGACTAACAGCTGGAAGTATTTGAATTCTATAATTCTGAAAATGCTTCAATGATTGTTGCAGCAATGAAAAAGTTATATGCATCAAGACTTACCAAGTGTTTGGCTGATTGAAGTTCAGATTTCAGGTAGATCGTTTGGGGCATGGAAATATGGGTAAGACCATGGCAAAGGCCGAAATCTACCCTGTGAAAGAGCCAAACCTCATGAGAAGAGTCTCATGGATGTGAAATTAGTCTGTATGCAGAATGAGTTGTCAATTTAAATTTGTAAATTTCAGATTTGAGAAATTGCTGACAACTACTAATCACTATTGGCTTGCATAGAATTGTGTCCGGAGGACGCATTGTAAGTGGGTGTTCATGTTATGCTAGTAAGCATAAAATCATAAATGGCATAGTGGTGCTGCTTACAAGAGACCAACAAATGAGGATCACCTCACTGCTAAGCAAATCAATTTCTGTAGTAGATAGAGTTGCAAATTCATATTGAATTTAATTACTAATGCCATTGCTTGGTTATGGAACAATCAAACTTGGATTGTATTAGTAGATACTGATTGACTGTTTGGCTATTTGATAAATGTGCCAAGGGTACACGTTGCAGGAAGACCATGTGTGATGGCCTGTAGGAGCCAAACTTCATGGGGATGGTTTCCCCTATCTGGGAAATGGGTTTCGGGTGAAACTCCATTGGACATTTTGGAAATGTCCCATCTGCACTACATGTTTGGTAAGCAACATGAGTGAGATGGTATAGATTATGTCGATACGACATGTGTGGGACATGGAATGTAAAAAGGAGTTTGGGATGGCAAACCGAGGGACTGTCAACTCAGAGAAGGGAGCACCCATTCCTCCTTAATGAACGAATACTGCATCTACAAATGGCTAAGTGTTCTGTGACCCTGGCTAAGAATATGCATGTCAAATTGTTAAATTCCACATGGAGATCATGTTTTGATTTTATTTCCATTATGACAGATTGCTTGAGTATGAATAGGGCCTACACGACTCACATCAGAAAGGGGTGCACACTTTTCCTGATGTCGAGTCATGAAAGGGTTTCCAATATTGACTACACCCTAGGGAGTGGATGCACTCCTGGTCTCTCAATACTTGATAGTGAATGATATGAAAAATTATTACAGTTTTAGAGCAATAATGCTGATGATTTTGCTTATATTGCTTGTGTTGCCAGGCTAAACAGATGCAGTTTGGTGTTGTACACTAAAAGGGAAAAGGACATTACAGTGTTGGCTTGACTACCTACAGTCTGATAAACCCAACTGTTAGTTGGCTTGGCTGAGTACCCTGATAAACCCAGTAGTGTGTTGGCTTGATTGCCTGCAGCGTGATAAACCCAATTGTGTATTGGCTTGGTTGGACAGTCTGATAAACCCAACTGTAGGTTGGCTTGACTGTGCTTGATATGTATAAAAGGATGTGGTGAAGATGTCACTGAAATAGGGCTGTTATATGCCTGGGGATCCATAGTAGATCCTAGACCTGGAAATGGTCGTTTATTGTTGATATAAGTGTATTGTTGATATAAGTGCATTGTTGATGTAAGTGCATGTATTATTGTTGATGGCGTGATAAACCCAATTGTGTTGGCTTGGCTGATTGGTTGTTGATATAAGTGCACTATTGATATAAGTGTATTGTTGATATGCGTGCATGATATTTGTTGATGGCCTGATAAACCCAACTGTGTTGGCTTGGTTGATTTGTTCCTTCCCAGTCAGCATGAAGGTGTACTGGCTGGACATTAATTATTTGATGTTGAGGAGCAGCTGCGTGCTGACCGAACATCCAAGTCCATAGGCAATTCCAAGGCTTGCAAATAAAAGCAGGACCCTGTGGGCCAACGAGGAAACACACAATACAGATAAGTATTGGATTATTTTGCAGCTTCTTGCTTATGAATATACATGTGTATATGATCTGGTTATGATATTCTAAGCTCTTGTTTAAGAGATAAAAATCGATGAGGATAAACTAAACATGTGAATCTATTCAACGTTTGAATATAGGTATTGCTGGGAGCGAGGACTATGAGGGCATCCTAGAGGTGCATGTGGACATGTGACTGTCCTGAAGAGCTCAAAGTGAGCAATAATGCAAAAGGTGCTAGTGGGACTATGAAGGTCTTAGCAGCCGAGAGTTGTAGACAAACCATGTGGGGAGGCCCCATGGTTGAGAGGTCTAGAATAGACCGGAGACACTAAGTGTCATGGCCAAGAAGGGTTGGTCCAACATTCATGGTGAAGTGAAAGAGGCTAAAAGCATGAAAACCGCAATGGTGGTGTGAGTTCCAGAATGGAACAAGACAAAGAGGGGGAAAAATCTTGCTGCTCTCTCTTTCCTTTTTTATTATTATTATATATATATATACTTATGCATTGTGAAAAAAAAAGATTGTTGAATGCATGTATGACTGAAAATAGAATGTGTTTATTTGCTTAAAATAAATTGTGAATGCTGGAATAGTTAATTCCCTGCCCAAGAATGGACATGAATGAGCTCATGTGCATGTTGGGAAGGCATGAAAAGTATGAAAGTCTCCTTGAGAATACTTGGACTGCCATACCAATTGGGTAATTAATTGACTAATTTTAATGCCTATATTATGCTTGGTCTAACAGAATTTCAATGATGCATTTCATAGGTGAGAAAAGTGAAATCCAGTTGTGCACATTGATCATGGCAGCAAACCAAAAGCTGTTGGAATTGGCTGGAAGTCTCCTTCAAACAATTGCCAAGACCTAAGAAAATCTTGGAGAGATGCTCAAGATACAGAAAAGGCAGAAGGAGATGAACCACCATATTTTGCAAGACTCTATATGTTTGCAAAAGGAGGTAAAAATCCTTCTGGGAGCAATTCATAAGGGAAAGGAAAGTGGATCAATGATGGGGCATTCGTCCAATCGGTCCATGAAGAAACGTTTCAGGCATGAAGACTCAAAGGAAATTGAGCAGGTAAAGATGAAGCAGCCAACGAAATGTTGGAAATGCGGAGGACATCATTACCGCCAGGACTGCCCAACAAGGGAACAAAAAGAGGGTAGCAGCCACAAAGTTCCTAGACTTGGGGATGAGATGAAAGCTAAGAACCAGTAGGAGAAGCTCGTGGAAGCCATAGGGCTTGGTCTTGAAAGTTCAAAGTAAATAATTGAACGTGGGACAGATCTGAAAATTTTTGAAATTTTGGATGTGTAAATTGTATATGTATTCCTATGTGTTGGAACATTGAGGACGGTGTTATTCCAAGGGGGAGGGGAATGTAACATCCCAGTTTTGACCTTGTTTTCATTAAAGATACATGATGTATATATTGTAATTGATCGTGGTGTGGAGCTAAAGGCAAAGGCCCCACCATCGATTTGGTTGTGTTATGTTTCAGTAATTGGGATTGTTGCCGATGGTATATCATACATTATAGTTTTGACATGATGTAAATATGCACATTAATTAAAATGAACCTACAACCAGCTACGACGGTGTAATGATAATGAAAAGGGCATGATTTTCCTAAGGATAAGGAGGGGGAATTATTAAACCTTGGGCCTATGGGGGAAGAGCCATGAGTCAGCTATTAAAAACCCCTGATGTTAGTTGGGGTAGTTATTGCTGAGTAGTGGTGGGTGTGGCAGGAATATCAGCCCTTTCCCACATGCCCACTCCACCAGCAAACTCTCCATCTTCACGTCGCGTGGGTAGAGAAGCAATTTTTCCATTCTCTCCACTCTCCCACGACTCCATTCTGCTCACCCTCATGCACCGGTTGGGGATTCTCTCCATTGTTTTTCTAACCTGAGGCAGGGACGTGATTCTTCTCCTCACACACAGGTCTGAGTATGGGAGTTTTTACTCACACAGAGAGAGAAGCACGACCTCCCAGTCGAGTGTGGACCCTGAGCGATTTACCCATTGGGTTGTGTTCTTCCTGTGGTTCTCATTCACGATTTTCCCTGTGAATAATCCATTCATGTTTTGGATGTGCATGTTTTCCCATACGGATTTTGTGGATTGTGTGGGGTGTATGTTCTTTCCCAGGAACGAGCTGAGAATCTGTTTATCTTACCATTTTCGGGCTATGTAATGGTCTCGTTGCCTCCTTGTTGAGACCGAGGGCTGTTGTTTCCCCACATTATTCATCTGCTGTGGGTTCAGTCACATTTTGGCTTGCTATGGCTATTGATGAGTCGTTTTGGCCACGCTAGGGCCAAGTACGACTCAGGAATTGTTTTCCCATGTTTAAGCTATGAACCACTTGTTTGGCTGCGTGTATGCAGTGGTTGGTCTTTGGACTGTGCTAGAGTGGGATGAAGGCTTGGTCTACTTGATAAACCTAGGGGTGTTTGGGAGCCACACAGATGGAGCTAGATGGCTGGATTTCTTCTCCACAACCCCTGAAGAGCACTGGAAGGGAAGTCAGGGCCTGAGGGACTATGAAGTAGAGAAGGGAATGATTCCTGGTGTTGGGTGGGTGTGGGTGTCTTAGAAGTCAGGCTAGCTCTGGTGTAGGAATCCTTAGCTCTTCCATGAACTCCCCAACTTAGCATTCAGCTTTTCCCAGCTCCTTGATAGCCTGATAAACCCTACTGTGTTGGCTTGGTTGATTTGTGTACTTTGGCTGTGTGTAAACCTATTTGTTCCTTATTCCTTGGGGAATCATGCCTAGCTCGAGGGTGGCAGTGTTGCTGAGAGATTGACGAGCATGCTGGCTTATGGTTGGGTGGAACGTTGCAGCGGCGTAGCTGGTTGCGGGACAAATTCTTTATAAGATAAGTATTCTTGTCTATTTACTTCTGTAATCATATTTGATGTTTAATGAATGATGATGAACATGTTGAATGCCTGAATGAATGTATGCCTGCTTCCGCCGTGTATGTAAATGATTATGCATCTTAGCATGTTTTAGGTTCAAGCATTTCGATTTTATGTATGTTCATGTTCATGGGGCTAATTGCCCGGATGTTTGATGGTTTGGTAGTGTTCTTTTTGAAGATCGGAGGGTTGGGGGATGTTACACTCTTTGTCAATCACTCTCTCTATCTATCTCCCTAAACCCCTACCACCTTAATCTCTCTCAACCCCTAACCCCCGATCTCTCTCTCACACTCTAAAACCTTAACCCATAATCTCCCTCTCTCTTTCTAAACCATAAACCATAAACCCTCAATATCTCTTTCTCTCTCTAAACCCATTCAATACTTGACAATATTTCACATTTGATACTCTCTCTCTCTCTTTAACACTTAACCAGGTTCTACGTTAGTTTTTGACGCCCCTAATCTTAGAATTAAAGCATGGTTAATGTCATATATTATCACTTATTTGGGTATCACTTCGAGAAGAAATATTTTATGTGATCTTACACTGATATCAAATTCCTACATTGAAATGAATAATAAATTGTGAAGTGAATGTTGATATGACACATCTTCAAATGGATAACACAAACCTTGGGGGGTTATTAGGGTTCCTTTCCTGTACACAAGACCCCCTTCCTCTTTCCACCTTTTGGAAGTGTGAGTAAACCAATCATGGATACTCTCAACCTTCCGAGATTCACTTTGGGTATTCCAGTGTGGTACCTTGATCCACCCACCCTCCCCTTAACGCCACAGATCGTGTTGACACCAGTCCAACCTATTGAGATGGCATCACACCCACCTCCTGGTATACAATCAACTGCTCCTGGCTCTACTCCTACCCCCTCGCCTCCCACAAAGACTAAGGGAAAGGCACGAAAAGCCTCGATAGAGCCATGTCCACCTCCTACTTGTGCTTTATGCGATGTCCTTGACCATGTGACGCAAAATTGTACCGATTTTCCAATCCTTCGCACTCACATGCATATAATAGTCAAGACCGATGATGCTCTAGTTGTCAACATACCAACCATACCTGTGATTAAGAACAAATCGCTACAAACCAACCACTCATGCAAAGTTTGTGGCCACTATGGTCATTATTCCCGTCATTTCCCAAAATTTTTGAAGTACCCGTCTCTCCTTTGTGACGTTCGCAAGAACTCCCATGAATCTAAAATCATTGTCCTTGAGGAGATCCACCCACCAGCCTCTTCCTCAGACACCAATAACACCATTCATACGATCTCTACTTCGGTTTGTCCTTCCCCCTCATCGACTGTGGAAAATCCCCTTATCTATCTCGATGCCACTTTCATGATGACTAAGAGATCCTTGAAACCACTATCGGTTTCACGCCATTCCATTTAGTCCACCATGTGGATTCGATTCTTCCCATTGAATTCCAGATTTCATCACTCCACCTTACCATTGAGCTTCTACCCGATACTTTACCATTGAAAAAATTCCTACTTACAATTTAAAAAATCGATGAGGACCGTTGCGCCACTCTCCAAACGATTGAAGCAGTCAAGACCTAGTTGAAGTCCCATTATGACTCCCACGTCCACCCACAGACATTTAGCAAGGGGGACCTTGTCCTCATCTATGACCAAGCCCATGATAAGACTAGAAAAGGGAAGCTTGAATCCATGTGGTATGGCCCTTATGTCATCCATTGATGCCTCAACAAAGGGGAATATCTCATTGTTGACTCTGATGGTCGCCTCTTGAAAAATCCCTGCAATGGGATCTACCTCAAGAGACTATATGCCTAAGTCGACCAACTTGATTACCCTTGTATCATAGTTTTTATTTCTCATTTTGCATCATTTTTACTGCGAGTCTCACAATGTTTTTCCTTGGTTGTTCTAGATGGATCCTACCTTTCCATCCTATGTTGGTTTCGCTGCAGCACAAGTAGATGGTATCCTAATCTCACCTCGGCTACATGGGTTATTTATTCCCCATCGCATGAGTTGATCCATATCGACGGAATGTGTGTTGGTATTGCTACCAACAACCAAGATGAGTATGATGGTGTCGTTCGTCCCCTGACCGTCGCCCTTCACTTGGGTATCCGTCACCTTGATATCTTCTTGGAATCTAAGTTGCTTGTTTCCTAGTTGAATAAATGCTACAAAGTATGCGATCCATGTCTCTTTAGAAAATTTCTGCACACTAGACACTTGGTTAGACATTTCGAATCCATTTCATTCATGCATGTTCCCAAAAGTATCAATAGTTTAGCGGGTCCAATGGCTAATGACGTTCTAGAGTGGCACATCAACCATCACATATAAGAAATAAAATGCATCATGCATCATCATATATTCATGCATACATATGTCATATACATCATATAGGCATAGTCATCATCATAACAAGAGAATCATAAAATACATAAAAATGTAGAAATATGCATCCACGTGCATTCATATCATAATATATTATTCAGTACAAAAAAGAAAAGATTCACAAGATTTCTTGTTTGATAATACATATCACACAAAATTATCCATGCTCAAATGCATTGGGGGGCACCATCACATCCTACTATTTTGAGTCATCCTCCTCTAACTTTGTGTCCTCCTCAGTATCCTCCTCCTCATCAGAGATCTCCTCCTCCATCGATACGTCCTCTTGTGCCACCGCTATGACATACTCAACAACCACTACGATCCTCCTCATAAGAGAGATCCACTCCAGAGGAGCTCTATAGCATGTGATGATCATATTGTCGTCTAGGTACTGCCACCCATCGTCGGTGATCCGCTCCAATAACCACTCCACGACCAACTAAATTGAGTCCAATGTAGCACTCTGCCCCCTCCTCTTCCCATGAGAAATTGGATCGAACCCCTCCTTCCTGCCCCTACGTTGTTGGTGTCCCACTGGAGGGTGTGGTCCCATGTTTGCACATGCACACCACATGCACACAGTATGTCATGAATCTTTAGTATCTATCACATGTATGATCTAGCTACCACTATGGTAGTAAACTATATATGCCTGAAACCATAAAGAGTCATGTATACGTACCATCAGGTCTCCATACCTGTCCTGGAGGTCGAGGCATATTTAAATCTCTCTGGGAGTCCATGCCCACGTATGGATAGTCCTCTCTAATAATAGGAAGTTGTCGCCACTGTGCAAAAAGCTCTCGGGTGAAGAAACAACCTACTAGACCGCTTCCCTCCCTACTTTTTTTTTCTAGACATTTCTTGAAGTTACCTTGATTTGCATTCCACCAGAAAAATAGAACCCCTTCTGTATTGACATGTTCATGAGCCTTCTGATCCATTCATACTATAAACTCTACGTTATTTTACCACCATTCGTCATCCTGCAAGGAGGCCCCACCAGTGTTACGTTATTATTTTTCTACCTGTCAGATGATCCCAACATCACCCCTTTCGGTGCATTGAACACTTCCTCTTTGCTTGACTGTCGATTATAGAGCTTCTGCTAAGCTTTGTTTTTACTACTTAAAGAATGAAAATATTGTTGAGCATGATTGCTTCCTTTCACACTTGTTAAATTATTTGAAAAGGCATCTATGTGGTATCGTTTATCCCCTTTTTGGGACTACGTAGACTAATTAAAGAAAAGGACCACCCTAGCACCTTCCAGCTAGGAACATTTCCATTTGTATCCTTTTATGTTTTTTTTGGACATTTGGACTGTACTCTACAAAAAATATCACATATGGGTTGTATTTAAGCTCTTTTCCAACCCTCTCATAAAGAAAAGATTATCGATCAAACTTGGTTCCGTTCATGCTCATAAAAGTATTTGAATGGTTGTCCAATTAGTATAGGTTTAAATTTTTTCGGCATGGTTGGACTACCTACAGAAAAGAAGTCTCTCTGCCCCTTTTGGATGGGACAGTTATCCTTTGTACACTTTTATCATTTTTCAAGCCTAGGATATTACTATACAAAAATGAGACCCACTGGAGTCTTCTTCCTGTTTTCAAACTCTCTATAGAATGAAAACACCATTGAGAATTTACCATCTTGGGCTCAACAAAAATCCACAAGATAGTATCATACTGAGAACCTTCTATCCCTTCTTCGTGCTCCTTAAACTATGAAGAAGGCCCAAATGGCGCCCTTCGATGCCCATATATATTGCATATAGTCTCCCGCTATGGCAGCTTTCCCCCATTGGGTCTCCTTTGTTCATATTACTCTGTGATGTGTCTCCCTTGGATCCCTTGGATATCACTTGCCCACTGTACTTCCCCAAGTATCTCCCATTGCAGTCATCTCCCTGGTTCCACAGTTATGAGCCCCTCCCCATGATTGGGTGTCTTTTGCTGCCACGTCATCCCTGTCATTATACTCTAAACAAAGGAATTTTGAGTCCTCTGTACTCCCCTGCCCCTTTTCTCCATTCAATGTCTCAATTCCATTATTGTTCCATATCTCTGGTTGTCCCCCTTGTGCTTCTATCAAGGAAACCTCATTGCCTTGGTCGTTGCAGGTCTCCCTCTTTCTATGTCAACACATATATTCCATAAGATAGACCCAGAGGTCCTTATATTTTGGTTTCATCCACCTCATTGATGAATTCCTTGAACCACTTGAAATGAGTCCTTAGTTCCTTTTGGGTTGGTTGTGTCTCACGTGATCGACTTCAACTACATTATCGCACCTTTGAGATTCATACAGGGTATTTGTTCCTTCATTATTTGGTCGAGGACCCCGGTTGTCACCCGACTCTAGAAATTGGTGAGTCTAATTTGGGACTCATACAATTTTGGTCCCTTGTGATCTTTGGGTTGCATTGGCGACAATGTTTGGAAGCATACTAGTATCATGCTACTATGTATCTACAGTATCCGATGTTGTTTATTATACCTTAGAGATTCTGACTCTCAGTCATCAAGTCCATACAATTGTGTACACCTTCATATTCAACAGAGCATCATTTGTTGTGATATTGCATTCCAAGAGAATGCGATTGTTTCTATGTACCAGTCCTTCATATCAGTATTTGTATTTAGCCTCCCATTGAGGCCACCATTATGCACTTCTAGTTGTGTGTATTGATCAACTCCCATTGTTTGAACCTTGATCCCCATTTGTATATTGAGACATTGATACGAGCATGGAGATGGCCGCCTCGTCCATATATATGTCTAAGATTATATGTACCTCATCCATTTTTTAGAATTAATACAAATCACACACCACTAGTTTTCAAATAAGGAAACTCCACTCTTCTACGGTCCTCTCTGGTTTCTCCACAGTTGTCACCATTTCTACATTGATCCTATGATGTCTGTCGAACATACGATGAGCTACCACCCTCACACATTAGGGGGCAATCTGTTAACACCAAAAATTATCCACATAGCTCTCTATGGTCCAAACCATAATTATACATCATAATCCCACCATTATTCCCTCCATTTTCACCTTAACAATTAGATTCCACCAAAATTGGTCCAAAATTTTATTATTCCTTCCCCCATAAATACAGGGAGGATGGACATTTATTACAACATATCCCCACTCTCCCCAAAAAGGACAAAAAAACCCTAAAATGATAATGGGTAAAAACCATGGATAGATACCATGCATAATAAAATACCATGGGTCAATACCATGGGCAAGAAATTCTTAGATCGTCCTATAAATATGTTGTGAAGGTTTCCCCACAAACATTCTTCAATTGGTTACACTTTTTGTCAATCATTATTCCAGAAAATTTTGATTCCTCAATCATTCTCATACTTTTTCCATATCATTCCACGATGTATGTTGAGCTTGCTCCGTACCTTCCTTGATCCATTTACCTTTGAAAACCATTGGTGGAGAAGATTGAAGAACCATACCGTGAGAGTCAGTGAACCATTTCCTCAAACAGATGCAGTGGCCCAATTTAAAGGTATGCTTGTTCTTTTGTTTTATTAGTTAGAGAAAAAATACAAAATCGTAAAAAATATTTTGTTATTGCTTTTTGTAAGTCAAGGTCAAGAAAATCCCTTGCACGATGAACTCTACCCTTAGATACGAGTGATTCAAGGTAGGTGCTTTTGCACGTAGCAGGGGAGAAATCCCCACTATAGGTGCATGTATGAAATTTATGGCGGCACAAAAAAATTGGACATAGCTACATACAACCAGCATGATCCTAGATTCATGTGCATCCATGGAACCATTCAACTCATCAATATGCAATTAACTGATGTCTTTAGACTCTTATGTAAATACAACCACAACTTCAAACCTCTTTGGAAAACTTATGAGAACCTTCTCAACCCCTCTCTAATCTTTGAGGTCATCTCCATATTGCTTAACTAATCAACAATGATCATGACCCGAATTCATAAAATGATCTATGGTCTAATTACCCTTCATCTTTAGATTTTCAAAATATCTTCTTAAGTTCTGTAACTTGACAATCTTCACCTTGGATACACCCTTATAAGTGGTTTTAAGAATGCCCCAAGCCATATTTGAAGGTTCTGCATTAGAGACTTTTTGAAAAATAGTGTCACTTTAGATACACACTTATAAGTGGTTTAAAAAATGTCCCAGCCATATTTGAAGATTATGCATTGGACACTTCTGGAAAATAGTGGCATCCAGGTCTTGTTAAATAAGGTTGAATAAAGATGAGAGATATATTGTTCTTCCGTTCTTTTTCCCTCAACTAGTCATCCTCATCATTTGTGAGAGCCAACTCCACTATAAGTTGATAGCCTCTAGACATCCAAGCATTTCATAACCCCATAAATCTTGAGAATGCAACAATGTTTTCATTATACTTGACCAGGTATCATAGTTCTTCCCCTTCAAAGTGGGAACCAATGGCTTGAGCCAAATTGTTGCTTGAAGTCGTCTCCAAATAAGATTTTAGGTAAACAAACTCACTCCAACATAAATACTACCACCGGTAGGAGGGAAATAGTGCGTTTAGATTTTGTATCAAACTAAAGGTTATACGAAAGTTTACAAACTGACCAAAAAAAATAGAAAACAAAAATTATACAAATAACGTAAGCAATGCATTCTATTTCATAAACGGGTAAAAACAGAAAAATATACATGCATTTCTCATTTTCCGGTGTGTGGAATCCTACAGGGTTAGACATACTGGACTAAAACTGACGAATATTTCTTCCTAAACCAAACCTCTGTAATAAATTTGTTGAAAAGTCCAATTATAAAAAAATCATTGACGATTAGAGTACATCTAAACATATATGAAACTAGATCTCAACCAAAATACATGCCATACACAGTTTAGTTACAACTTATTCAATCAACTATATCAAATTAAATCTAAATTTATAGTAAGTATGTAAAACTAAATCTCAACCAAAATACATGGCATACACCGTTTAGTTACAGCATATTCAATCATTAATATTAAATAATATGAACCAAACAAACTATAAGCCATGAACGGTTTAGTTACGGATAATAATGACAATAACGGAGGGATATATTGTTATATAATTCATTAATTCATAATAAATAAAAAGCTAGTAATCTATCTAAACAAGGGAGGGAGGCCAAGTTGGCCAGCCATCTCATTGATATTTTAAAAGTTTTTTATTATTATTTTTGGTTTATGAATATATTTATATAAAGTGCAAACATTAAAGTTCATTATTATTATTATTTTTTTGGTTTGTGAGTATATTTATATAAAGTGTAAACATAATCAAAGCTGTGTGTTGTATATTAGTAGCAAGATTTTTTTAAATAAAAAAAAATGTTATTTTATTTTATTTTTAAGATGTCTACATTTATATTTTAATTTTATTATTAATTTTATATAATATTTTTATTTTAATCTATATTATAGAAATCAATATTTTAATTCTATAATATTTTTTTTAACATTTTTCTTTCTTTCAATATAACTATCATATATAAATAATGTAATTGTTTGAAACAAGAATATTATATAACAAGAGCACCATGGTGGTAATGTCGTTGCAAGAGTATGTTTAATTATGAAAAAGACACATAGAAAAGATAAATTAAATTGTATATGTCAAGAATTATGATGAAGAATATGCAAGGTTGGTTTTGCATATTTTTAGTGTAGTTGTTGCGGGAAAAAAAATCATATTAACGAGCAAAGCAAATCAAATTTGTATATATTTTGTATTAAACAAGAGAAAGGGGAAATAGGAATGGCTACTATTCTGGATGCTAAATAGTTTACCATAGTAGACACAACCACGAATAGACTTGTGATATTTAAATCCATTAACTGCGATTTAGTAGACGCGTATGTTAAGATGGTTGGAGTGGTATCAAATCTTAAAGTCGTTGATATCACTTGTACTGATAAGGGAAATGCCAATAAAGTGTTTCCCATGGCGTAAGAAATGCGTTCTATAAGACCATGTCCTCAATAAGAATTGTATTCTTCACTCATTCCTTGATTATGATTGTATTCCTTTAATAGTCTTTTGGGGGCCTCCTGCTACATGTAAGATATCAATTGGAAGAGCTATTGAAATTTTTTTGGGCTTGAAATAAAATTCTTATTAAGTTCATTGTTTAAGTTCATGGCTTCTGTTGAGACTCATATCTGCTATGTTTCAATCTCGGGCTTTACAAACATCTGAAACAGATGATTTAAAGAAAAAAGTGACTAGGCTCTACGGGGAGAGTTTCCGAGTCTAAAGCAAGGAACTTTCAGATGGCAGGGCCATAGTCATAGGGGAAGACAGATTGACAACCAATTTTGGATTAGCTGGATGCTCCTCACCCTCCTACCCTTGGGAAATAACTTTCACTCCTCGTTCACCAGCCTTGTTCACCATAAACAGGGGATTCTACCAGACTAGATAGAGGTACAAATCCAAAGAAAATAGAATATAATCATTTCTCTGGGTATGAATTATTTTCTCAAATGAAGACAGAGCTTGACAAGATGCTCATCAACTCTATAGTCTGACTACAACACCTCCCTCCTGCTAATCACCACGCTTATTGCCTAGGCTTCTCAATTTCACTTTCTTCAATAACTATCAATAGAATATGTTTTAGTGTTTTCGAGTTAATTAGTTAAAACTTAATTGTTATTAGAAATTGTTTTCCTGAATTTAACACCAACATAAATTGAGTTTAACATCTCTCTTTTGGAGAGAGTAAAACTTCTCTATCACAACATGTTACAATACCCCTACTCCTTTTCTCTCATGGAGTATGTTGAGCATGGAGATGCGTAAAGGATTATTTTGTGTAATGATTACTAGATGGGAGAACCATAAGAACTTGTTCGTTTGATGTTGTGATGTAGAGCCCTTCCCTATTCGGTGATCTACCATGGTGAAATAATTATTTCCAACTACTTAAATCTTTGTGTTTGAGTTTACGTGAAGTACTAGGTGATGTGCAAAGTATAGGTATCATCTTGGACATGAAACCAACAAAAAATTTCAGCAAAACTATGATATAAATCTATTTAAAATAGACTATTTAACTATTGCATATGAAAAACGAAAGAAATTGACCTTTTACAGTAACTTACTATATCGTTTTTGTTCATGTGCTACAGGTTTGATCCTCCATCTGCAAGTTTGCTCCTCCATTGTTGTAGACATGTTGTGGAGCCTAATATGCTCATTCAAATTAATTCTTGTGAAAGAACTAAAGGAACCAAATTGTGAAGGCTATTGCATCAACTAGCGACACATTTGGTTCTATTGTGAATGAACTCAAGGAAGGGAATCAACACATGTGGTTCTCTTAAGAAAGAACTCAATGTAGTGAATCAATAATATTATGATGGATTTGGAATCAACAATGGCACGCCTCATGAAGGGAGATCAACAATGGAAGCTAGTGATTATATGTGGAAGCACACAGAGATGCCACATTACAACTTCAAGGATGTGTCTCATTACAATTTCAAGGTGATGCAACAAGGACAATTTAGAAGTATGGAGAATTCATCATGTTTGTCTCGTAACATTTAATGTTGGAAGTAATTCTAGAGTAATGTCATCAAGGATTACTTGGTTTGATTAAAAAGTTTTCAAATATCTCCATTTTAACCAAATATTTTCAAGAGTAAAGGGCACTCTCCCTCGAGATAAGGCCAAATAAGATGACAACTAGGGATTGGCTAACAAAAAGTGTTATGTGTAATGGTTCGTTGTTTAAAATACTTGTCCCACTATGCAATGAAAAACTTAGACTAAATGTTATGAACTGATTTTGGTTTTGGTTGTTGTGTAATTTAATTAAAATGGCGGCAAGCTGATTACAAGATCCCCTTCCCCTTTTAGCCTGCGGCAGGGACTAATGACGAATAATGTGAGTAATGATTTTAAAAGGATATGTGTGGATGAACACAACACCTGCGGTAGGGACTAATGACGAATAGTGTGAGTAATGATTTTAAAAGGATATGTGTGGATGAACACAACACCAATTTATTGAGAAGCATTTTATTGGAATTCAATAGATTTGAAAAACAATCGATTTGAAAAAACTTATATAGAGAGGATGAAGAAACTCATATAGAGAGGATGTAGAAAGAGAGGAATTCAAATCCTCAATAAGTAGAAGCTTACATAGTAGTTTTAAATGTTATTCCTTAAATTGAATGGCCATCTTTGCTATGAAATATCTTAGTTATAATTAAGAAAAATAATAGATAGAAGCTTCCTCATCTCATAGTTATAATTAATAAAAATAGTGGATACAAGCTTTCTTATGAAGTCTTTCTAGATGATGCCTTAATTCGGTAGTGCATCTTGTAAAGTAAAGCTAGTTGTGTGAAGTTATCTTAATTGAGGTAATATATAAGGGTTCATAAAAGGTACAAGCTCTTAGGAGCACCATAATTGAAAAGTACAATTATTAGGTTTATGATCATCACTCGTGGTTAAGCTACCAAGATCTACGTTATAAGGAAATTAAGGGGATATAAATGAAGAAACGTTACATAATTTAATTTTATATTTATGCATTCTCCTTATAAATAAATAAGCAAAAAAAATGTATGTACATCTCAACTTTTTTTTATGTCTTAAATTAAATTAATAAAGAGTAGTGTTATTGTCCTCATGGGTGAACCTTATATTGATATAAAGATCGATGTTGCATGCTTCTTACAAATTATAATTAGTTAATATTTCAAGTTTTTAAAATTTCTTTTATTTGTCATATTATTTGTAATATCCCATTTTTAACTGAAAGTGAAATTATGTATTCGCTCATGGGAAGGAGCTCAAGCAAGGGTTTTATAGGTAAAACTCTGTAAGTATGATTGTGAATTTCTAAGTTCTATTGTGAATCGTAGACTTAGGATACTAAAGACTTGACATGACTAAAATGATAGGGTCGTGGAATCCACTAGGGGAGAAAAATTTAAATCGCTAGGTAGCCATGAGATGATGATACATGTCATCCTTGTGTCATGGGAACCTAACAAGGAAAATGAACTATGACAACACTTAAGTTTATAAGTGACACATACAATATGACTTAAAGGGTTAGTCCTAGGTGGGGACGCCAAAGAAACTTGTAGTCACCGTAGGAAACTAACAAACACCTGAGAAAAGCTGAAGCGAAAAAAGAACTGGAGGAGATTAATTCTGTGGTCCAACATCTTACTAAAACTGTGGATGATTTTTCTTTACTTTTGAAAGGAGAGAAAGACTATGGGACCTGGAATCAAAGAGGGCTATTCTACTAAAGCAAAAAGAAGAGACTTTACGACAAAAAAGGAGAGCTATCTGGCTTAAATCTGGTGACAACAATTTGAATTTTTCCACAAGTTTTCCAATCAAAGAAGACTGACCAATTCAGTATGGGAAATCCGCTTTGATCAGGGGAACATATGTCAAGAACAATCTTCTATCAAGGAAGCGACCGTGGACCATTTCAAGTCTATGTTCTCCCAACCGTGTGGGTTCAATCTGGTGGACCAGATGAATACTATTTGGCTTTTCTCCCATTTTTTCGAAGAGGATGTTTACCTTTCTACTGATAAGTAGGTGACTCTGTTTGAGTTAAAAAATAATTTAATGCTCTTTCTGGAGGACAAGAGTCCAGGCCCTGATGGCTGGATGGTCAAGTTCTTTAGTCATTTTTTAATCTTCTTGGGCATGAAGTCACTGAGGAAATGGAAGAAACTCGGTCAAAAAGAAAATTCAATGAGCTCTTGAATTCTACCTACCTTACTCTCATCCCCAAGAAGAACCATCCAGATACCTTCGATGATTATCGACATGTAAACCAAGGTATATCCATTTTGGGTATTGTAACTAAGTATATAAACCAGTGTATATATCGTATATACCACTATGTATATGGTAAATAATATAAACAATATAGTCCATAGTATATAGACTGGTGTATATACTAGTGTATATTATTGTATATACACTAGTGTATATACTAGAATATACACCGGTGTATATACTAGAATATACACCGGTGTATATACTAGAATATACACCGGTGTATATACTAGAATATACACCGGTGTATATACTAGAATATACACCAATGTTTATATTCACTAATATACACCTATGTATATATACTACACTGTATATTCTAGTATATACACCTGTATATTCTAGAATATACACTATAGAATATACACCAGTGTATATACCTAGATACACTAAGGTAAATTTTAGAATCTTCATTGTAATACATACTATATACATTATTATATACCGCTAAATATTTTGAGGATTTAATAAGGATTTTGCATATACTTAACTAGGTAGAAATTTATAGTATATACTTATGGAAATTAATATTTTTATTTATATTTAACAAGTAAAATTTTATACTTTTGCTTATTTGTAAAGTAGTTATATGTGATGTTCATTACACTTCCTTAATCCTCAATAACAAGAGAATTTAATAAATTCATTTAGGGGCTCAACATGTCACTTACTAGGAATTGAATTGGGACAACCAAGGGAGCAATCAGTCCTCCCAACCACGGTACATACACTAGTGTGGATACTAGAATATACACTAGTGTATATGCTAGTAGCATAATTATAATTTATTAATTTTGTAATTTTTAATAAAACTATTCCCTAACAAATCCGAAAGTAGGGATATTATAAATAAGTGAACAAATATTGTTATCTTTATGAACTAATTATATATTTAATTATAATGAATTTAAATCTGATTTAAGTTAATGCTAGAACTATTTATCAAACAATTAGTAAACCAAGGTATATCCATTTTGGGTATTGTAACTAAGTATATAAACCAATGTATATATAGTATATACCACTATACATATGGTAGATAATATAAACAATATAGTCAAATCAAGTATGAGGCAAATCAAAAGATTAACCTGGAAGGTTATGTTGATTTAGATTGGGCAGGCAGTGCCATCGATAGGAAGAGCACTTCAGGGTGTTACTTCAGTATGGGATCAGGTGTGATCTCTTGGTTTAGCAGGAAGCAGTCCTGTGTGGCACTGAGTACAGCTGAAGCAGAGTATGTTGTAGCCTGTTCAGCTAGTTGTGAGGCAGTATGGCTGAGGAAGCTACTGTCTAATTTATTTGATCTCCAGTTGGATGCTACTTGTATATATTGCGACAACCAGAGTTGTGGTGTTCCAAGACAAGTCAAAGCATATCGAGATCAAATATCACTATATCAGGTATATGGTGCATAGAGGAGCAGTAAAGCTCTAGTATGTTGCGAGGGACGAATAAATACCTGATGTGTTGATGAAGCCATTAGCCAGAGTGAAGTCTGAGTACTCCAGGGAGAAGTTTGGTGTTCTCTAGATCAAGGTTCCTTCCAAAGGGAAGTGATGAGTCCATGAGCCATTCTGACATGGTGAGAGGATTGGTTCCTTCCACAGTTAGATGTAAGGGCTGAGCCAATCTGTCATGGTGAGAGGATTGGTTCCTTCCATGTCAGATGTGAGTGCTGAGCCATTCTGATGTAAGTGTTGAATGCCATTCTTTGAATGGAGGCACCTGGTCAGTTACCAGGAATACTCAGTCTGGGGCTAAGGGCCATTCTGATGTGATTGAGGGATGTGTTCCCACATGACCAGATATAAGTGCAGGGCCATTCTGATGTGATTGAGGGATGTGTTCCCACTTGATCAGATATAAGGGATGATGCCATTCTCTGGGAGAATGGAGGAACCTGGTCAGTTACCAGGAATCCTCAACCTGGGGTTGAGAGCCCTTCTAGCTTGGTTGCAGGATGTGTTCTCGCATGTATAGATGTAAGTGCAGATCCCTTCTAGCATGGTTGCAGGATGTGTTCCCACATGGCTAGATGTAAGTGCATAGCCCTTCTAGCATGGTTGCAGGATGTGTTCCTGCATGGCTATATTTAAGTGCATAGCCCTTCTAGCATGGTTGCAGGATGTGTTCCTGCATGGCTAGATGTAAGTGCAAATCCCTTCTAGCATGGTTGTAGGATGTGTTCCCACATGGCTAGATGTAAGTGCAGAGCCCTTCTAGCATGGTTGCAGGATGTGTTCCTGCATGGCTAGATATAAGTGTTGAGCCTTTCCGATAGGGTTGTGGGAAGTGTTCCCGCATGATCGGATGTGAGTGTTGGGCCTTTCTGACAAGGTTGTGGGATTTGTTCCTGCATGGTCAGATGTGAGTGCTGGGCCTTTCTCACGGGGTTGTGGGATGTGTTCCCGCATGGTCAGATGTGAGTGTTGGGCATGCCTTTCTAACATGGTGTTGGATGTGTTCCTCTCATGGTCAGATGTAAGTGCTGGATGAGCCATTCTAAATTAGGGTCAGATGTAAGCGCTGAAGAAGACCTACATGGAGGCTAGGCCTACAACCAGCATGAAAAAGGGTTGGTTCTGTAGAACTTCCTGTGACGAGAAGAATCAAGAGATAGCACCCGTGATGATGATCCAACAGTAATGATCTAGATCGAGTGATGATGATCCAGTAGTGATGATCCAACAGTAATGATCCAGATCGAGTGATGATCTAGATCCAATGATGATCTAGATCCAATGATGATGATCCAGCAGTGATGATCCAGATCCAGTAATGATTTCCCCGAGATGATCCATATCCAATGATGAAGATAAATTGAAGATGAAGATGACAAGATGATCTAGTTAATACAGAGAAGAAGACCGATGCTGACAAATTGTGTTGAGAGAATACCTTCCTAGTTACGAGGGAGTGTTGATGTATTTATAACTTCGGAATGTATTCACTTGTATATTTCATATATTGTACCCTGATGTTTATTCTGGGAAGTTTATGTAATGTATTTGAGTCATTTCATGCCCCAATGTTCCTATCAGGAGATTCAATAATGTAAACAAATCATGTCAAGTCAGTGTGGGTAACCCTCCTATTGTTCAAGGGTTAAAGTCCCCACAGTTGTGGGGCCCTAGGGTTATTAGACTATCCTAGAGAATTTAGCCCTAGGTGAGTTATTGTAAGTCGGGGCAATAGTCCCCACCGTTGTGTTAACGATAACCCTCCTTGTTGGTCGGAGGGGCAAAGTCCCCACAAGTTGTGGGGCACTAGGGTTATTAGACTCTCCTAGAGATGTCGGCTCTAGTAAGTAATTGTTAAGTGAGGCCGACATGTTGGAGTGGACATTAAGTGAACAAAAGAATATAAATAGAGAGTGAGTCTCTCTATTTAATATACACACACTCACTCACTAGGGCGCATGAGTGAGAGAGAAGAAGCTGGGATCAGAGAGAGAGACTACTGCTGTTGGGAGATCATCTTTATGTTTTCGGGTTTTACTTTTGGTGCTGATTCTATCTTTGAGGAAGTTGGAGGGTTTTATCCTTTATGGTTTCCCCGAGGAAAATTCTGTGTCTTTTGTCTCTTGTGTTTATTGCTGTGCATGTTATTCTCTCAGTTAAAGATCCTAAGATAATGCTAGTTTGAATGATAAAAATCTAACATATAGTATATAGTGTATATATAGTGTATTTATGTATATATCTAGTGGATTGTCCATACCTAGTGTACATACACTATATACTAGTAACTAGTATATATACCAATGTATATACCTAGTATATACACTGGTGTATATACCTAGTATATACATTGTTGTATATACTAGTATATATACCTAGTATACACACATAAAAAGTATATACTATAACATATAGGCATAATACACTAGTATACCACTATAGAAAGTATAGACTAGTTCATTTTGTATACCACTATACAAACTTAGTTCTTGGTACAAACCTCTAACTACAAACAATGCCAAGGAAACTCATCAAAGGTACAATATTTCCTACCTTACTCTGAACATGAGAAATTAATCAAGACCATTAGTATTAGAAGTAATCTTAATGATCTACTTGAATGATCATTGTTATTGTCACCATAATATCCTCATCCTCATTGTTACTGGTGTTATCATTGGAATTCGGTTCACCATCATCCTCATTGTCGTCATGCCCACTATCACCATCACCATGCCATGAGTTGTTTGTCATGCCATTCAGTATTACAAATGCACCAATGACATTTCATATATTGATGAGCATTACACTTTGACACTATTTTGATAATTTTATTCTTGTTTACCTTAATGACATTTTCATTTACAACAAAACATGTGTTGAGCACTTGCAACATGTTGGGACTATAATAGAGGAATTTGGTCATAAAAATCCAAATATTGTCTCCAACCAAATAAATAGATTATTCGATCATAATTACAAAGATATCATCTCAAAGAGGTCACGATATACTATTATATACTATTAGAATTATATATTATTTATACTATATAGTATATATACATAGTATATACACCAGTGTATATACCTAGTGTATAAACTGGTGTATGTACTAGTTATATACACTAGTGTGTACATACACTATATACACCAGTGTACATACACTATATGCACCAGTGTATATACTAGTAGATACACCAGTGTATATACTAGTCTATATACTAGGTATATATACCAGTGTATATACCGATGCATATATACATAAATGTATGTACTATAGTATATATACACTAGTATTTTTGTATGTGCACTTTTCGTATATACGTGTGCATATACATAAGTGCTTCCATATATGCACGTACATATATGGAAGCAACACATTTACATAAGCACTTACATATATGCCCACGCATATACAAGACCAAGCTGTCGCTAAAAAGTCACTTCTAGGGGCGGTTCCAAATCGTCGACAAAACTGCCTTCGAAATGCCGCTTTTAGTGGCGGTTCTAAACCGTCACCAAAAGTCATTTTTTGGGGGGCAGTTTGGAACCACCCCTAAAAGTCACTTTTAGGGGAAGTTTATATTTCTTCAAAAACTGTTGCTAAAAGGATTGAATTTTAAGAATGATACCTTTAGGGGGGATCGCAAAATCGTCGCTAATGACCCCAACCAATTCAACTTTTGGAGGCAAAAAATGACCGCCTCTAAAGGTGTTTTTTGTAGTAGTGAATAATCCACATAACTCATAAACTTTATAATTTAACCATTATAAACCCTAAGTGTAAAACATTATCATCACTCACTCATATCTCTTATAATACATCTCATAATACATTCTACTAGGTATATAGTGTATATACAAGGGTGTATATACTAGGTATATAGTGTATATATAATGTAGTATATACACCAGTGTTAATATATACACTAGTGTATATACGTCTTAGGTATATATATTGGTGTATAAACTAGTCTATATACATTGGTGTATATACTAGTACATATACTCATGTATATACTAGTCTATATACATCGGTGTACTACCTAGGTATATACACTGGTATATATATCAGGTATATACACTAGTGTATATACCTATATAATACACATATTCAAAGTCTGAATTTGAATGTCTCATTGATCCTTAGCACAATTATTGAATTCAAAATTCAAACAAACATAACATTAATGCACATTTGCTATATTTGTCATCCATATGGCATGGAGATTCAGACCATGGGTTTAGTGAGGTAGATGGAGCCGCATGTCATTCATATGTGGATAGATGATCAAGACAACCGTCTTATACTGAAAATTCTTTGTGTACATGAAGGTTAAGATATGTCAGATCCCTTGCAATAAACTTAATTAGTATGTTGTGGGGTGCTTATTGCTTTCCCCTGGTATATGCCACAAAATTATCGACTTCGAATCTTGGGATGATAATGAAACTTTAATAAAGACAAGTTGTCATATGTCAGTACCACTTTAGAATAGCAAGAAAAAAGTTGTTTGGATAATAAGAGGGTGGATGCGAAAATGTTAAGAAAACCCATTGATCTCCCTATAAAATCATAGCATAAAAAATTGCAATTGATGTGGCACAAATGCCAAAAAACTATCAGTTACATAATTATCTGGAAATAAGGGAATAACAAGAGCGGGCATCTACATAGGTGACATAAAGAAGAAAAAGTGGTCCAACTAATTAATCTAGGAAGTGTTAGCCATCCATATGATTGTGATGGAAATAAATAAAAGATGAGTGGGGCATGTGCAATCCCAATAGAATGTTGGACGAAAAGCAAAAAACAAAATACAACAACAACTTATGGGTGTATGCCACGTGTATGCAAGCCAACTGTATTGCATTAGTGGTATAGTGAGAGGAAAAAATTGAGTACACATATGTTTGATGGATAGAGGTAAAGCTAATGTACATTTACATGAGAGTGATATAAAGAAGAAAATGGAGTCAGATAAATAGAGTACCAACAACAAGTGTTTCAATTATGCATGATCGTGATACAAAAAGTAAAATATGAGTGTCCATATGTATGAAAAATAAGTCACAATGTCGAGTAGACCTCTTTGGTCGTGATCAAAACTAATTGCTAATATCTTGGAAGAGGATCTTTAGTCATGATCAAAATTTATATTTTGGAGGAATATTTTTTAATAGATTATTTTGTAGAAGTTACGGTTTTGATCCAAATGAATAACATCATCTATGAGTTGGATGAGTGCAGAAAAACAATATTTTTATGGTGTTGCATGTTACTGTCAATAAAAATTTCACCACAGTACAATGTATATACCTAGTTACAGTACAATGTATACACTAGTGTATATACTAGAATATACAAGACTGTATATATTAGTTATAGTACAATGTATACACTAGTGTATATACCTAGTCACGATACAATGTATATATACTAGTGTACATTGAGGTATATACGCTATTGTATATACTGTACTATAACTAGGTATATACACTAGTGTATATACCTAGTTACAACACAGTGCATACAATAGTGTATATACTTGGTTACAGTACAATATAACGTATGTACCTAGTTACAGTATAGTACATACAGTCTAGTGTATATACTTAGTTATAGTATGGTGTATACACTAGTGTATATACTTTGTTACATTATAGTATATACACTAGCGTATATACTTTGTTACAATATAGTATATACACTAGTGTATATACTTTAATCCATAACTAACTTATGCAGATTTAACTTTTAAGCAAGATTGAATTCAAACCATAACTGAATTTTAAGGAAGGTAGGTTTAGAACCACGGATGACTTCAAACCATAGTTGACTTTTAAGCAAGTTTGAATTTTAACAATGGCTGAATTCAAACCATATACCATAATAGTTCATGGATGACTTCAATACCTTGTTGAATTCAAACCATAGTTGGCTCTTAAGTAAGGTTTCCTTTGAACCATGGTTCACTTGAATCCATAGTTGAGTTTTAAGTAAGGTTTCCTTTAAGCCATGATTGACTTGAATTCATAGTGGATTTCAAATGATACTTGACGTTTATGCGTGGTTGTCTTTGAAGCATGGGTTACTTCAATCCATAGATAATAATAGTTCATGGTTTACTTCAACCCATGGTTGAATTCAATCCAAGGTTGTCTTCAATCAAAGGCTTGCTTCAAGGTGGAGAACAATGCAAAGTTGAATTCAATCCATGGTTGAATTCAATCAAAGGTCGACTTCAATCCATGTTTTACTTCAATGTAAGGTTGACTCTAGTAACTTTATAGTAACTCTTGCTACAAATATTGATTTCACACCATATTTACTTCATGGGCCTTATTTTTATAGAAATGCTCCCAATACATAGAAATTTATCTATGTACCTAAGGGGTGACTATCCATTTATTTAATAAATTCAAATAAAAAGGAAATAGTAGGAACGAACCTAAGAAGGGTGGTAAATATTATATAATTTATAAATAATAAAATTAATTTAATTTTCCATAAGTGGGGTGAGGTGGAAACCTGAGAAAATCTTTAAATAGGGAAGGTACACCGTGGATTTTGGGTGTAACATGAAGATTAAGTAAATGTTGCCAAAACTTCACTAGAGAAAAAGAGGTTAACTTAAATGATTAATGGTTATATAAAGAAGCTAATAACATTGATCTAGATGTTTTTCTATGGATGGAAAGATCCATACTGAGTACATTATACATAATCCAAAACTGGTCCAAGGGTCTCTAGAAAAGAAGTGTTCCCTAAGTATGGCTAAGTGGAAACAAGTTGGCACCATGTGAGTTGGCAATGGCAAGAAGCAAAGGGTTGGAAATTCCTTGGAACTACCATAATGACATTCTTGGAGGTATAATGAATTTGTTTATACAATTTTTAGTTTTGTTGTTTCTTTGGTTAATTTATATTCTAGATAGACATCAATCGGATTGATATATTGAAGGTATTCCTGTGGGTATTATGTGAGGTATCTATTGTGTATATATTTAACTGCTCTAAGCCAAAAAAAGGGCCTTGGATATTGTTGAGAAATAGCTGATTCATAAATATGGTCACTATAGCATGCAAAGAAATTGTAAAAGTTGTGGGAGTAAGGATGAGCACACTAAGAGGTAATTTGTTGTGTATTCTATAAATCAATTGATTCAACACTAAGGAATTGGTCGTTAGTTTATCTCTTAACCAAAAATATTTAGAGGATGTTTTACAAGAGTTTGAATTGGGATAAGGAAGTCATTAATTGAATTTTTATTAGTGAATGAATAGTTCTATATTGTTTCCTTCATGCATCTTAAAAGTTAGATATTTATTTCACAAAATGCATGGAAGAATGTAATCTTCTATGTTAATTTTGGATATCTTATCATGAATTATTTTGGTTGTTTATGTTGCAATTCAAATAGGTTCATGACTTTTTAGCATTGGAAAGTCTTTGGAAAATTTCCTAAACAAGCAATCTTATGCTTATAATATGATTGGTAACTTTTAAATTTATCATATGATTCTTGAGTTGTGATGGGAAGGTCATTAATTGATGCATTTTGTTAATATTTTAAGTTTGGGAGGTTCTCATTTGCTTTATGGTTCTAAACATAAAAGTAAAGTTTATAGACCCAAATTCAATGAGCACAAAAGTTCCATAGAACATTGTTATGTGGGTTGTTTGGTTGTTATATTTATAGATGTGAAATTATTTTGGGTTTCCACTTATTTATTATGTTGAATGCTATCATCAACCAATTAATGGTATACATAACTAAAAATTACAACTCCTAAACAAAGGATGTGGAAGTGATTTGTTTTTCTATTTGAAATTATATTATAAATTTAAGTTCTCCATGAAGAAATAATTACTAGTATGCATAGAAAGTAAAAATCTTAAACAAAATATGTAGAAGTGACATGCATAGTGGTGGCATAGTGATGGTTGCATGTTATAGTATGCATAGAAAGTAAAAATATTAAACAAAAGATGTAGAAGTGACATGCATAGTGGTGGCATAGTGATGGTTGCATGTTATATAGGCTAGTGGAAGTGATATAAGTTTCAAAAAAATTGAAATTAAGTATATTATTATTTGAAGTTTTAAATCAAGAAGTGAGTTTAACCTCCTCTTGTCAAATTTCTATAATACTCTTGATTTCAAATACAAACTAATTTGCATAATACATTTTTTAATTAAAGTAGAGACATTGAGCAAACTGTCATAGAATTTATAATAGAGCTAAGGTTCATCTTATGAATCACCATGAAATGTAATTAGAATAATTAATAAATTTATTCTAGTCTAGTATTGGTGAAATGATAGAATGTTGAATTTGAAAATTAAATTTGATTTTCATTTTATTTGAAATTCATAAAAATAATTATAATATATTTTCCTCATTTAATATTTTGTAACTAATAATATTTTATTATTTTATTTTATTAATATGTATAATATGAAAATATGATTATGATTTTTTTTAATCATAGTTTAATCTTATTTTCATATTTAAGAACACAATATATTTTTAGTAAAATTAATACTTCAAAATAAAATCTTATTTAAAAAATATATTTTCCTTAAAAACTATTACCAATTAGTTGAGATTTTGCTTTTTATTTCTTTAAATTTCTATTTTAAATAATAGAAAATAACCTTTTATTTTTGTTATTTAAATTTTTTTATTTTAAATAATAAAAAATAGCCCTTTACTTTTGTTAAATAAAATCTTATTTAAAAAAATTATTCCCTTAAAATCTATTACCAATCTTAACGTCTTGAGATTTTGCTTTTTATAATTTATAATTTTTGTTTTGAATAATTAAAAAATAGCCCTTTACTTTTGTAATGTTGAAGTTGAAATTTATTTTCATAATGATTTTCAAATTCTCATTTCAAAATGGTTAAGTTCGGTCTCGTTAAATTTTTATTTTTTTTCAAAAGAAAAAATACCAGATCTTGTTATTCTATTGAATCAAAGATCATCATATACAATCGATCATAAGATCATTATGCAAGAAGAATCTCAATCAGAGGTATTCCTCTCTACCGAGACAGATTCCTGTCATCAAGACATAGTTGATATAGCGCAAGCCTGTTGTTTAATCAGGCTTTTTCATCACTCCTGTATAAACAGGTCAGATATTTATCATTCCTAGAAAGGGTCAGAAACAACAAAGATCATGAGCATAATAGATAACTGAGCGTCTCTACATGGAATCACTGTGTCTCAATTAAAACAAATAAAAGGTGTGCTTAAAGAAATAGCATAGCACATCTAAAATAACTGAAAGTTACCATATTCAATAAAAATATCATTAAGGACTTCTTTGAAAATAACTGAAAGTTACCATATTCAATAAAAATATCATTCAGGACTTCTTTGAATTCCCCATAACCTGAGTCCAGAAGGAGAGCCTTTTTAGAGAGACTATCAACAATCTGGTTATGCTCATGGTAAGTGTGTTTCAAGATCATTCCCGAAAATGTTTGCAGAAGTTCTTTTATTTCATCACACCACTGACTCAGATAAGGAAGGTTCAAATTGCTCTTGACTGTAGCCCATTGTATGATGACAAGGGAGTCACCATAGATAGAGAGAAGAGGAATACCCATGAACTTTGAAACTGTAAGAAGTTCCCATAAAGCCATCAACTCAGATTTTGTATTTGTACATCTTCCACATCCCATGGAGAATTGAATACTGTGGGAGTTGCTTAGAAGTAATGTAAAACCTTCACCCCCTTTGTTCTTGGCGGCTGCACCATCGAAAAAACCACTTGGATAGTATATCTTAGGTGGCAAATCAATTATTATTTTCTTAAGCTTCTTAACAGGCACCGAGAAGGTATGGTGTAGAGCTTCAACTTGTTGAAGAGCCCCATATACAGATGGGGTAAAACCTTCAAAAATAAACCTGTTCCATTGTTTCCAGACAGCCCAGAGGATTAAAAAAGGCAGATATAGATATGCAGAATCTATGGTATGTACTCGTAACCAACTGTCTAGGTACTGTCGAACAGAAGAACCTATCGAGGTATTATGAAGAGACCAAGTGCCAAAATGATCATAAATAGCTTGAAAGACATTCTTTGTATAAGTACATTCCATGAACAGATGCTGAGTCGATTCCTCATTTTTTTTGTAGAGAATGCAGAGACTGGGACCTTGAAATCCCCTTTTTTTGAGCTGGTCCCAGGTTAATACTCTGTTATTTGTAAGAAGCCATATGAAGCAGCGAATCTTCTCAGCTATTTTGAGTTTCCATAGAGCCCGATGGAGGGGATGAGCTTCAACATGAGAATCCAAATAGTGATTTGCCACACAGTCGTATGCTATCGCTGCCGTCATTGGGCCTGTGTAATTGTTATATGACCATAACAAACAGTCTGGATTTGACCCAAGTCTTATTCTTCCTTGTTCAATCCCACTGATATAATCATTCCAAATATTATACCAATCACCGCCTAAATCCAAGTTAGAAGCAGAGAGCCAGTAAGAAGTGGCTTCCGGAGAGTAATTTCTGGCATGAGCCAGCGAAGTTATACCATAATCTTGCAAATAGATGCGAAGGTCCAATGGCAGAGTAAAACAAGCATCCAATCCTGTAATCGGATCCAGGCTGACTCTAGTGTTAGAGCCATCACCTACCATCAAAATTAAACCGCAACCTAGCCAGGAGACAAGATCAATGAAGCCTTTCCAGATAATGGATACACCAGTGACTGAGAAATCCTTCTTACGAATCCAGGATAGCACTGTGTTCTTCTTCAAATATTTTTTCGTAATAAATTTGAACCAGAGACCGTTACCACATAGAACTTGCCAGAAGGATTTGATTCTTAGTGATATGCTAAACCATTCCATATTTTTTATTCCCCATCCCCCCAGAGAAGTGGGTTTGGATAAGGTTGTCCAATCAACCATATGAAACTTTTTCTTGTTCCCCTTTGTGCCCCAAAGGAAGTAAAAAATCAGACTTTTTAGTTTCCCCAGAATGGTTTTTGGAATGGGGACTAATGCCATCCAAAACACTGGAATGCTAGTAAGAACTGATTTGATAAGTACCAGCCTCCCCCCCAAAGAAAGAAGTTTGAAGGACCAATGTGAAATCCTATTTTCAATTTTTTTATGAGCCATAACTAGTCTTTTACAAGGTAACCCGAGGGTTTAATAAAATATCCAAGATATTTAAACCCAGTGGTCAAGGGATGGGTCTTGTAAGGCAAGGTACGAGTGATTCTGGTTATCATTCCATCATCTAAATTATTGCAGAGGAAACAAGACTTATCAGAGTTTATAAGCATTCTGGAAGCTTCGCAAAAGATGTCCAGAAGGACCTTGAGAGCTAGCCATTCTTCATAGGTAACAATCCCAAGAAGTATCACATCATCTACAAAAAGTAGGTGTGTGAGGGAGAACTCTTTGGAAATTTTGATTCCTTTTACCTTACCATGTTTGCGAGCATCCTCAATAAGAAGACTGAGGCCTTCAATCACTAAGATGAAGAGGAGAGGTGAGAGAGGGAATCCTTGTCTGATGCCCCGGGAAGCCGTGAAGAAATGGGTTGGGGAACCATTGATAAGAAGAGCAAAATTTACCGAGGTTATGCAGCCCATAATCCAGTTAACACCTTCCAGAGGCATGCCAATTTGCAGAAGGATGAGCCTGATAAATGACCAGTTTACTCTATCAAAGGCTTTTGTGAGATCAAGCTTGAGGACAAGAGCACTTTTGTTTCTAGATCTGACTGAGTGAAGGGCTTCTTGGGTAATGGAAATAGGCTCCGATATCTGGTGGTTTTTTAGGAACCCGAATTGCTGGGGGGAAATAGAAAGATCCAGAAAGGGCTTGAGACGCAGCGCAGAAACCTTGGCTATAAGCTTGTAAATCAAATTGCAGAGGGAAATAGGATGAAAATTAGCAAAGGTTGAAGGTTTGTCAATTTTCGGAATCAGAGTGATGAAAGTCGAGTTTAAAGAGGGAAGGACTCTCCCAGCCAAACATGCATCTTCCACTAAATTCACCAGCTCTTCCCCCAAAAGGTCAAAAAAGGATAGAAAGAACTCTATAGGAAACCCATCGGGCCCAGGTGCTTTGTCCTTCTTAAAGGACTTGAGTGCCCTTTCTATTTCAATTAACGTGACCTTGGATGAAAAGGTAGAACGATCCTCATGCCCAATGTAGGAAGGAAAGAGGCTGATAATTTTCATTTGAGCAGAGATGGAGGTGAGGTTATCATCCCTGAAAATATTTTTGAAATGTCCTCCTCCCAAATCCTTTAAGTCTTGCTCATTGTCAATCAAATTACCTCTCTCATCCTCTATACCCCAGATCACGTTGTGGTTTTTCCTAGTAGTGGCCACCGAATGAAAGAATTTGGTGTTAGAGTCACCCAGAGTAGCCCAAATCATCCTTCTCTTGAGTTTGGCAGTGAGAATCTCATGATCCCTCAGCTTCTTGAGCTCAGATTTGAGAGAGTTTAAAGTGGTGTGAGATTCATTGGAAAGAATGCCCGAAGGGGAAGAAGATAGGAGATTATTAATTTCTGTCTCTAATAGGAAGCTTTTATCCTTTATCTCAAAGGACTTATGATGTGTCCAGTCTTTGATCTTTTTCTTTAGTAATCTGAGCTTTCTAGAGAAAGACTCCATTCCAGAATAGGTCGAGTCCTGGGGAAGGAGAGGCCATTCTTTCCTGATCATCTTTGTAAAGTCATCAAAAGCAAGCCATGAGTGGTTGAACTTAAAGGGGTAAATACATGGCGTAGAAAACTCCCTCCATTCCAGGACAACCGGATAGTGGTCCGATAAAGCCGAAGGCAAAGTCCAAGTCATGTATAATGGCATTTGATCTAACAAGCTAGATGAGAGCAAGAACCTATCGAGACGCTTGCTTATGCCATCATCACCCGTGCGGCCATTACGCCAGGTAGGTCCCGTAGTATTCAGAGCAATATCGACAAGCTGATGGGAGGAGAACAAATGGGAGAAAAAGGTGCCAAGCGGGTCTGGGCGGGACTTTTTACCCCAAACTTCAGAACAGTTTAAGGTGAGGTTGAGGTCTCCTGCCAAAATCAGGTTTGGTTGATTGAGTAATCCCCCTTTGACAACCAAATCCCAGAAGTGCTCCCTATTGTTATAGGGCCCATAACAGTTGAGCAAGAAGATAACCTGAGAAGAACCCCGAACCTGAGCCTTAAGAAGGATCCCTGCAACAGTTTTATAGGCTTTTACTTTGAAGCAACGTGGGTTCCAAGCTGCAAGTAAACCACTAGAGAGGCATGTAGAGCTTACTGCACAGTATTCCCAACCCGGACATAGCTTAGAGAAAGACAGAATGGCAGGATGAGAGCAGGTCATGGTTTCTTGAAGAAAAATAAGATCAGGTGCCAGAGAGACCAAGAGGTTACAGAGGATTTTATGTTTGGCCAAGCCTCCAAGGCCATGGATATTATAGGAAAGGATCTTCATTAGGAACCCAAGGACTCGGGTGTCAAAGCTCTAAGGTCTCGAGAGGGTGGGGAATGTGCTATGCGTGCTGCATTATTCAATCTGGTAGAGAGAGGTGTATACCGGGGGTGGGCGGGGGGGTAGAGGCAAGGTGTCAAAAGAGGAGGTCAAGGGTTTCTTGGATCTTCTCCTAATAGTAACATTCTGAAAGCATATGGAGTCCAAGGGAAGGACAGAGGGGGAGCGTGGTGTTCTGTCAGAGAAGATATCCAGTGAAGAATGCAAAGAGGGATCGACAAAAGATGGGGTGGAAATCGGGCTATGGGGAGGTGACGATGCAGAGGAGAGTCTGGGACCCGGTAGTGGAGGGAAATTTGCTTCCGAAAAGAGAGAAGGTATAACTGAAGAAGGATGTGCTTAAGTTAACGAGGGCCTCGTGGGGGAAGTAGAGAGCTCTTCAGAGGGTTTGGAGGAAGGGAGCGCTTCTGTCAAAGTGGACAACCCAGGGAGAGCCTCCCCTGTGGTAGGGAGAGGGGTCAATGCAGAGAGGGAATTCGGTTCCAAATCAAGGTGCCCTGCTAAAACAGAGGAGGGCCCATTGGCTTTAACAGAATCTAAGAGTAACAGCTCTTGCTCAGTAGCATCTTCAAATAAGGAGCAAGCTTGAGATAACATACCTTTTATAGTCTTGTTCTCTTGATCAGCCATGCAGAAAGGGGAGGTAGAGTAAGCTCGGTCCGAAGTGGGTGATGTTGAGAGAGAAATAGTCCCCTTTCTCATCAATGGACAGGTCCTGCGGAGATGTCCAACAGCTCTGCACCTACTGCAACGAAATGGCACATTAAGGTAATCCAACCGCTGGTGCAGAGATCATTCAAGATATAATATTTCAATATCTGCTGAGAGGCCTGGTACAAGGTCCATTTCGACAAGGATTTTGGCCATTCGCTTGTCAAACGAGTGGAGGAAGTCGTCTTCAACAACCACGAAGCGACCGATGGTGTTCCCAATGCCTTCCATTACTTCACGGTTCCATAGCGACAGAGGCAAACCAGGGAGGAGAACCTATAAGTGTCTCTTCTTGACACGTTCCCTTAACGGGTCGAAATGAATATGCCAGCGGTCCAGCACCAAGGAGCCTTCCTGGATGCGCCAGAAGGAATTTAATATAGACAGAGCATGAGCCTCTTCTAAAAAAACAATAACAATCCACCCTCTAGCAAGCAGACTGATAGAGGGTGTATAGGAGAAGAGAGGCTTCCAGTTTTCTGAAGCCCAAGTGTGCCATTCACTCTTACCCATCTGAGTGTATTCTAGCCTGCCTATGAGTGCGTGAGAGCATAAAGCCTCTGCCCTTTCCACGAAAATATCCCTGCCCAGCACATAACGAAGTTTTCCTTCGCGGACTTTGTGTGCCTTTGCAGCTCTGCGATGACGAAAGTGTGCATGTGAAGGTGGCAGATGGTCAATTAGATCTACTTCCATCCCTAATCGTGATCCCGTCTTAAGTGGAGTGACAGTTAAGAGTATGGGGTTCTGAAAAACCACGTAGAAGGTTCCAGTGACAGAGTAGCCACAAAACCCTCGAGTAGTCAACCCCAATGATGGAAACGTGGAAAGGTGAAGCAATGTCAACCAAAATTGATAGAAGAAACCCTGGAGGACGACAAAAAAACAAGAAGGACACCAACTTTTGTTGAGTTGACTGGAAAGGTCAAGGAAACCCTGAAAGTCCAGAGGGGTTATGAGAGAGCTCCAAAACGATGTAGACCAAATGAAACACAGCCACCCGAGGAGCTGCAAGTCGTAACCTTAAAATAAACCAGTCCTAACAGACCTTCCTAAGAAACCCTTAATCCTATAACCAGGCGATGCCAAGCTTGAAGTTGAAAATAGTATTGACCCGACTCGAATAAACAAATTCCCACTTTTTCGACTAGTTGGTACTAGTCCTCCACCGAGGAGGATGGACTCCAGTTTCCTGGTCAATACTAAGAGCGGCTCAACCCTACTAGTGGAAAAATCATAGCGACCAAAAAAGTGTAGAATGCAGCCCAAGGAGGCAAGAAAGGATACCAAGAGTAAAAATGAGTTGACTCAATAACTAGAGAAGAAACCCATTGCTAGTCAAAGTGGGGGAATATGTATGTGAGAAAAATCCTAAAAAGAGCGCAGAAAACCTCCACAAAGAGAGCTTGTTCTGCTCTTTCCAAATCAGATGGCGGTACCAGTTGAAACCGAAGCCCTGAGGGAGGGACACTGGCGCCATCATGCCAGGTGAAGGCGTTTCTGGAAGAGACGCTCCAGAGCCATCTGGTCTCGTTAAAATTACTAAGGCACTATTACTTTTCTTCATAGGGTTAATGTAAGGAAGGTTTAGCCCGTTCGAATAGAAAATCGAGTTACAACTAAAATTAAAATAGTAAGAGTGGGATAAAAACCGCTAGTCAAATTGCCATTGCTAAAACAACCATTTATTAAGAACATAATATCAATCGATTGATACCATTTATTAAGAACATAGTATTCTGAAACACCTACCGGATATAACGAAATCAGAGATCTATCTGATTGTTATTTAATAAGTCTGTAACCAAAACTTTGCTGCAAACGCCTAAATCTGTACATCGTACTTAATTCAAAACAAAAGATTGATAAAATGCAACATTAATTCAATGTTTATCTATGGAAAACCTAAAGCAAAGAAAGTATTAATTAATACTATAATTGATGTCATGGGACATATCGGGACATATCAGATCGGGTATGTCAGAGCCCCCGCAGAAATTGGATGTACACGAACAAATCAGGTACGTTAGAGCCCCTGCAGTAGCATTAAACACTCTGCTGCGGGGTGCATATTGGTTGCCCAAATAATAATGGCAATTACGGAGGGCAGGGAGATAGGGCAGGGAGATATGGTTATTATTATATATTATATAATTGATTAATTCATAGTAAATAAAAGTTATTGATCTATCTAAATAAGTAGGCCAAGTTGCCAGCCATCTCATTGAGACAACATTAAGTAATATGAAACTAAATTTCTGTCAACCTATATACCATGTAGAGTTTAGTTACAAATAATAATGACAATGATGGAGGAAGATATTGTTATATAATTTATTAATTCAAAATAAATAAAAGTTTAGTTACAAATAATAATGACAAGGTTGTATGGAGATATTGTTATATAATTTATTAATTCAAAATAAATAAAAGTTATTAAAAGCAATTTATTTAGTTACAAATAACAATGACAATGATGGAGGAAAATATTGTTAAATAATTTATTAATTCAAAATAAATAAAAGCTAGTAAAAGCATTCTATCTAATAAAGAAGGCCAGCCATCACATTGATAGGACTAAAATGACATTTTACAATAGTTGTAGGAGTATGGATCCTGTGATATTAGCAATTTATGGTTTTCTGTTCTTGGAAGCTTAGGAGTTGGTATTAAAAGTTTTCTTTTTTATGGAAGCTTTTTTTGGAAACTTGAACTTGTTTTTTATTGAGACTTTTTGAGAACTTGAATTTGCTTTTTTATTGAGAGCTTGTAGAAGCTTTTAGTGGAGTCCGAAATAAATAAATAAAGTGTTAAAAATCAATTAAATAATTGTTTTATAATTCACTAATAATAAAAATTTCAATTGAATCTATCAATAATACCATTTTTTATTTATTTTCAAGGTATATAAATAAAGAGGGCCTATAGCTCTTAAATGTTTAAATTCATTCAGAGTTATATAAGCTACAAGTGTATTAAGTGAATACAAATGAATATTTTTACAATACTTAGATAAAATACTTAGATATTGAATAACGTCTTTAATTCATGTCTCAAATGATTATAGCTAGTTTACCTTATTAGTATGACTCATATAGCAATGTAGGATCGTAAACCATATCAAACTCAAAATACACAAAAAAATTGAAAGTTTGTTCTTTGAATTTAAAACAATCAAGTTCATTCATACTTCATACTAGAAGTAGAAATTACCATTAAAAAAATGAGGAGGAACCCAAAGACTAAACACTCTTAGGAGCAATAATATAGATAGAATTACAATAAAAATTTAGAAAAAGATTGAATCTTATGATTTATGAAGTTATTGGTGTTTGGTACACATATTCAATCTGCTTTTACAAACTCTTACAATAAGATTTGTATAATTTACGGGTGTGGAGGAGTGAACAAATTTACAAGGATTGAATCTCATAAAGTTATTCAACAAACTCTTACAATGAGATTTGTATAATGTGAAGGAGTAAGCAAATTTAAAAGAATTGAATTTTATGATACTATTCAAGGTTTAAAAAGACAAAATAATTTAAGCTATGAAATTAATCAACCATGTTATTTTTAACTCTATTTTAAATTTTAAAAAAATAAAATAATTTAAGCTATAAAATTAATCAATCCTTTTTAACTCTATTTAAAAAAATTAATATATATTATTAAGCTTCTAACACTACTTTCCCTCCAAATTTGGCAAGGTGCAAACATATCATTATACAGTAAATACACATAAGTAAATACACATATGTTCAAGGGCAGCACCAACATACGGCTGAACCATATGATTGAGGACAGCAAAGACGATTTACAGTAAACTCTAGGATTTAACAGCAACCCATATGATTCAGAAAAAAAAAAATATAAACCAAGTTGCAATGTCATACAATAATAAATCCAAACTTCTGGATTTTGTGTGCAACAAACAATCATCTGCAGATATTGCAGAAACAATAAAAAGATAAATACAGAAGTATGCTCTCCTTCAATAACTGAACCATCGAGGTATAATAGCATAATAAGGGCGATGGAGACGTGGGCTTGCTGTACTGTTCACTGTAATGGCCCTGGGCAAAGGCTCTTGTTGCGAATGCGCAGGGATCTCCTCACACAAGTATTCTTCAGCTCTTTACTTCGAGATCCCTAACGAAGCCAAGGGAACAGACATAATTATATAAGTAGAATTATACTACTAACTAGAGCGCATTTATATGATATACAGCTATGGAAGAGTATACAATATTAAAATACCTTACTGTAAACTGGGATTTCTACATATTCGATAAAGCTCCCAAACCTTGGAGATTCAGTCGATTCCATAGTCGTTTTATTTATTTGTTCAGAGTAGCGTGCTATGGATTTCTTCTTTTCTATCGATTCTGTGATATGATCACCTACAGGCTTATTAAGCTTGTTTTCACTTGTATGTGAGCAATAAGGCTCTGACAGCAACTTGTTAGGAGGCTTTAGAGCCCTAAGTATTAGCAGTATCAATACCAAAGCAGCCACAACGAACAGACTTGCCCAAATCAGCCACCAGAAGTCATGTGGGTTAATTAGTTCAATGATAGGACCTAATTCTAAGGCACCATTAATGTTCAGGTCCTCAAAATTAACTGTCCGCTTTGTTGAAGATGGAGAGATTTCTGATGTGTCATTACCGGCCCATAATATACTCTCCTGGTCATTTGCAGAAACCTGATCACCGTTTTGAGAATTATAAGGATTTTTTACATAACTATAACTGTTTGGTTCTTTGATCAGATCAATGGCATCATGCTGCAATATGGCATCATGCTGCTGTATTGCAGCAGGTATTGATCCCTCTTCATTGTAGAAATCAACATGATCCCTGTCATGTTCAATACCTTGAGTCTCCATAATAGAACAAGTGTTCATTCTGTCTTCTCTTGGGCAGATAACCATGCCAAGAATCAGAGGAAGGACATATTGTGGAAAAACTTCATGGCCTAGCCCATTGGACGGACCTTCAAATTTGCCTAGATTCGTTCCATGTTTTTGGGCCTTTGCATTTCTTTGATAGCTGTCTATAACCGTCTCTGAATCAAAACATTTGCAAGGAATTTTTGCTGCAACGTGCATCATGCAGAAAATTTTGAAATTAGCCACAAATTTATTGCTAATGCTCTTCACTTTTTCGTAGAAATCCATCATAAAACATCCTCGAACGGATCTGAGATATTGAAACCCAGAGCTAAACCTAATAAGTCCGAATTCTGAAATTGAAATTTTACTGAGACTTGTGTTCCATGATTCTGTGATTCGATCAAGGTTGAAAATAGACTTCTTCACTGAACCCATTGAAGGCTCTTCAAACCATTTGAAGTACTCTTTTAATCCGGTTGAGTTCAGTCTTGATCGTTGATCTGCAGTACGTTGATAGCCTTTGCTATTCTCCGTAGCAATACAGTTGGTGCTGAAGGAATTGCTCACAGACATTACAGCAGGTAACGAAAAGGAGAAAACCAAGAGTAATAAAACCCTCCAAATCATGGCCATTTTATGACCCGTTTACACAGATCTGAGTTTTTTTGTATGGCCCCGTTGCTGGTTCAAAACTAATGGATTTGTGTTCGCATTTGCGTTATTATATTGTCCAATTCAGCATTTAAGGCTAATTTTGGTCCATTCTCAGCTGCAGTTGCTTCTTCCTCGCCTCCACATGAAGAATGCGCTCTTTGTGGCATATCTTCCATTAATTCTTCGTCGCTTCTCTTAATTTCAGTAATGCCTTGGGCCGGTCTGCCTTCGTAGCTGGCGCAACGCCTTGGAAACTTAGAAATCTTGGCCTGGGAGGAAACTGTTGGCATAAGTAATTATGACTCCCGTACTGTCCGCCGTAGGTTTAGTAAATTTTGGCAGTTCTCTCTTTGCGGTTAGAACATTTTCTAGGCTATTCTGTGTGGTTGTTTTGAGGGAGTATCTCGTCCGTTAACCTCTGAATTTGGCGTATTCCAGGATAAGGGGTGGTTTCATAATTTGGTGGAGAGTTGTCTTATCCAAGCTCTGATACCAATTGCGAATTCGCTGCAATTAAATTCGTACAGAGCAAATGGTTTATTTGCTGGAGTTGTTGAAGACAGAGCCAGAACCCAGCCGAGAAGAGATCTACCTGACCATAAGAAGCGAGTTGTCTAATTAGGGGACCATTTCCTCCCTATTTTTTGCTGGTTTTTATTGGTTTCCAGCAATGAATTTTCATGGATTTTTCAAAACCTGTAAAAACATTGCTAAATTTTACAGAGTGTAGCTGCTTGCGGTTTTCATGTCAAGTGATTTCATTTCTGCACTTAAAATCGTCCAACAAACAACAAAAATATCGTCCAACAAACAACAAAAATTACAAGATTTTATGAGTTAAATTCACCGAATTCTAGCTGAAAATCAGCAAGAAAATCAAAATCCTCCCCTGGTTAGACAGCTCCCATAAGAAGTTGCCTGTTCTACTGCACTGGCGGGTGTTTTGTCAATAGTCCCTAGGAGTCCTGAGTGCTAGTGCACTGCAGAGAAGATATGTTACCTTGAGATTCGGGAATCTTGAGTGGAAGAGAAGTGGGGATTATTGTGGACAAGTTCGCCTAGGTAAGCAATATTTAGCATGCTGCAGAGCATTTAATGCGGCTGCAGCAGGCTTGACAAGCTCAAGCTTGCTACAGCCCCATTAAATACTCTGTAGCATGCTAAATATTGTTTACAGTTCGCCCTACTACCATCCATGCTAAATATTGTTTACAATTCGCCCTACTACCATCCATGTTTTTCCAGCCTTCGATATGATATTTTCCTTCCTTTGGGGATCCTCTTCAAAGGGGAAAAAATTTCATCTCGTTGATTGGCACATACTCGCTCGACCTATGTCTTCAGGTGGTTGGGGGATTAAACATCTTCCAAGTTTCAGCTTATCTCTGAGATTGAAGAGTCTGTGGAATGCTTTAAATAGCACTGGCATTTGGAATCTTATCTTGTCTGTGAAATACATGAAAAATCGGCCTGTGCATTTATGGCTAAGGGAAAAATGTTTCAGGTTTCGAAATGTTTCAGTAATTTGGAAAGGATTCCTCTTAACCTTGCCTTGGATGGGTAAATGGGTTTTATGGCAAGTGGGAAATGGCTCTGATATTCGCTTGGGCATGGATCCTGTAGTTGGATTGGGCAGTTCTTATATTCTCCCAGATGATTTGAGAGCCTATCTGGAATATTTTGGTATTCAGACTCTGGCACAAGCTAGAAATGAAACTTGTTTTGCATCAGGGTACTGGTTTACTGCTGATGATCTCGATCTGTGCGGTGATTGGAAATCTGTGTGGGATCAATATATTAGAGGGCTGGAATATAGTAGAATCCGATTGAAAGACTCTCGTGACTCCCTTCTTTGGTCATATAATAAATATATCGGTCCAATTACTGCAGCGAAAGGATATGAAAGCATCATCTCAAATAGCAGTTTTGAAATGCGGAATTCTGTTAGTGATTCCCTTTGGTCTTTGAATATCCCAATTAAAATTGCCTGTTGCAATTGGCTTCTGATATATGGTCGGATACTTACTTGGGAGCAACTTCAGTCGGGTGGTTTCTGTGGACCAAGTCGCTGTGTATTATGCAAAAGGAATTTGGAAGATACCCAGCATCTTTTCCTGAATTGTCCCTTCACTGTGAGTTTGTTCTCACATTTTGCAATTCGATTTGGATTTTCTATGCCCAGTTTTGATTCGGTCCCGTCCCTCCTGGAACATTGGTTTTCCACCATTGCTCGTTGTGCTGTTTATAGATACTTGCCTCTATTTGCTTATTGGTGTATATGGAATCTTCAGAATAAATGTATCTTTGAAAACAAAAGTCCTTCTTTACAACCTCTTTTTCCAATGATTGAGAGTTTTATTAAGCTTTTTCCAGGTCCTAATAAACCTCAAAAAATTAGGAATTTTGGGCAAAAGCCTCAAAAGGACTTTCCCTGTGCTTTTTTCGATGGGGCTGCTGCTATGAATATTGGAGGCGCAGGGTATGTGATCTATTTAAATGAAACTCATTTTTTCTGCTTCTCTTTGGGCTGTGGAAGCAGTACTAATACTAGAGCGGAACTTCTGGCACTCTAGACTGTTTTAAGAGTGAATGCGATGATGGGCCTGCCAATCCATTTGATCTTTGGTGACTCTATGGTAATTATTTCTTGGCTCAACGGACTCTCCACCCTTGATATTCCATCTCTGATGCATTGGTGCGATGAAATAAACAATATGCTTCTCCATGTCCCTCCGGTGATCTTCAAGCATATATACTGAGAGCATAACATGCTGGCGGATGGCCTCTCTAAACAGGCGCTGGAACTGGATACGGGATTTGGAACTTTCTATGAATCCCTGGATGGCATGGTCATAAAACATGGCCATTTTATGCTTTTTTAGTTGCTGATATCTTTCTGTTTTGATCAGCATTTGATTGTTTTCAGTATATGATGTTTATGCCTTATCTTTCTTGTTGAGACTCATTCAGCCAGCTATTTTTGCTCTGGATTATCTGCTTGAGATCACCTCCGATTTACAGCATATTCTGACCTGATATTTCAGGAATGATGAGAAAAGTCTGCTATGATCAGACTTTTTTGTTGGTTGGTTGTTAGTTCATGCTTGATCAATGTCTTCTGTTTTTATGTTGCTCAGCTTCTCATCGTTTCCTTTCTGACAAGAAAGAGGGTATATGTTTAATATGTCTTTTGATTCTTATAAATAACAAAGACTGGTATTTTTTCCTCTGAAAAAAAAAAAAAACTTCATAAATCATAAGATTCAATCTTTTTCTAATTTTTTTGTTGTAACTCTATCTATATTATTGCTCCTAGGAGTGTTTAGTCTTTGGGTTCATGTACATTTTTTTAATGGTAATTTCTACTTCTAGTATGAATGAACTTGATTGTTTTAAATTCAAGTAACAAACTTTCAATTTTTTTGGTATTTTGAGTTTGATATGGTTTATGATCCTACATTGCTATATGAGTCATACTAATAAGGTAAACTAGCTATAATCATTTGAGACATGAATTAAAGACGTTATTCAATATCTAAGTATTGTAAAAATATTCATTTGTATTCACTTAATACACTTGTAGCTTATATAACTCGGAATGAATTTAAACATTTAAAAGCTGTGGGCCCTCTTTATTTATATAACCTTGAAAATAAATAAAAAATAGTATTATTGATAGATTCAATTAAATTTTTTATTATTAATGAATTATTGACACAATAAACAACAATTATTTAATTGATTTTTAACACTTTATTTATTTATTTTGGACTCCACTAAATGTCATTTTAGTCCTTCAATGTGATGGCTGGCCTTCTTTATTATTAGATAGAATGCTTTTACTTACTTTTATTTATTTTGAATTAATAAATTATTTAACAATATTTTCCTCCATCATTGTCATTGTTATTTGTAACTAAATAAATTGCTTTTAATAACTTTTATTTATTTTGAATTAATAAATTATATAACAATATCTTCCCCCATCATTGTCATTATTATTTCTAACTAAACTCTACATGGTATATAGATTGACAGAAATTTAGTTTCATATTACTTAATGTTGTCTCAATGAGATGGCTAACAACTTGGCCTACTTATTTAGATAGATCGGTAACTTTTATTTACTATGAATTAATTAATTATATAATATATAATAATAATCATATCTCCCTCCGGTATTGCCACGGGCAACCAATATGCAACCCGCAGCAGAGTGTTTAATGCTGCTGCGAAGGCTCTGATGTACTTGATCTGTTTGTGTACATCCAATTTCTCGGCAAGATCTTTCCAACGTGTCCACCGTCATGCATAACATTGAATGGGCCCAATGGTTAAGAGCTTGTGTTATCTTCGAGGAGGTCACAGGTTCAAAACCGGCGAGGGGTAGGGATGCCTATGGCTTGCGGGCTGTTGGATATACCCTTGGAAGGTTGCTGTTCCCATGGCTTAAACCAAAAAATAAAAATAAAAATAAAACACATATATCATGAGCTCTATGCATATCATGCATCCATGGCATCATGACTCGTGAGGTTCAGCGGCCAGTACAAGTAACTTCAAATTCAATGTTTCAAGACAGCAAGACATTTGAATTTTGAATTTTTAAATACCGCGCTTCAGAAATATCAGTGGCTTCTTCAATATGATGAATCTAATCTCCATCAAAGATAGCTTCCAAGGCTATAGATCTCCACCAAATACCGAAGGGCTCTGCTAGATCCAGGCGCCAATGCATTCAACACCATTCTCACTTAGTTTCTTCGAATGTACCGTGTTGTTTTACCAAGATTCATGCCTTAGAAGTTGATTTGAAACTCCTGCGAAAGTCGAATTTTCCTGGTATTGACTACAAGAAGAAATTTTTACCCTGTACATCAAATATCCGATATCCACTGATACAACAGTTCGTAAGAGTTCAAATAGACATTTGGTGCTTTTGATCTGGTACAGTTTTCCTTAGTTTTTTCCTCCTTTATTTATAAAATCCAATCTTCAACTATCTATCTGCAGTGATTGCTTCTAATTATCATTTTGTTCCTTGGAGTCTATTCTTCGTTTGAAGAAGAAATTATTACAATAAAGATTACCCAATCAAAGGGTAATCTATTGTTGTTTGTAGTATGGATGTTATTTATGGTTTCTGCAGTGTTATCTTCTGATCGTTGCCTTCCCAAATCCAAAGTTGCCTATTATGCTACATATAATATCAATGGTATGGTATAAATCTCATTAAATTTTCAAGAAATTTCCATAGCATTAGCCTTACTATTAATGGGTGCACATTTGGATATGGGTTCTGTGTGTCTACTTGTGGAACGCTAGTCACGGCAAGCATAAGATATACAGAGAAGGCGTAGGATATGACCCATTACATCAATTATAGTATTAATTAATACTTTCTTTGCTTTAGGTTTTCCATAGATAAACATTGAATTAATGCTGTATTTTATCAATCTTTTGTTTTGAATTAAGTACGATGTATAGATTTAGGCGTTTGCAACAAAGTTTTGGCTACAGACTTATTAAATAACAATCAAGACAAATCTCTGATTTTGTTATATCCGGTAGGTGTTTCAGAATACTATGTTCTTAATAAATGGTATCAATCTATTGATATTATGTTCTTAATAAATGGTATTTTTAGCAATGGCAATTTGACTGGCGGTTTTTATCCCACTTTTACTGTTTTTATTTTAGTTGTAACTCGATTTTCTATTCCAACGGGCTAAACCTTCCTGACATTAACCCTATGAAGAAAAGTAACAGTGCTTTAGTAATTTTAACGAGACCGAACTTAACCATTTTGAAATGAGAATTTGAAAATCATTACGAAAATAAATTTCAACTTCAACATTACAAAAGTAAAGGGCTATTTTTTAATTATTTAAAACCAAAATTATAAATTATAAAAAGCAAAATATCTAGACGTTAAGATTGGTAATAGATTTTAAGGGAATAATTTTTTTAAATCAGATTTTATTTAACAAAAGTAAAGAGCTATTTTTTATTATTTAAAATAAAAATTTTAAATAACAAAAGTAAAGGGCTATTTTCTATTATTTAAAATAGAAATTTTAAATAATAAAAAGCAAAATCTCAAGTGGTGAAGATTGGTAATAGTTTTTAAGGGAATAATATTTTTTAAATAAGATTTTATTTTGAAGTACTAATTTTACTAAAAAGATATTGTGTTCTTAAATATGAAAATAAGATTAAACTATGATTAAAAAAAATCATAATCATATTTTGATATTATACATATTAATAAAATAAAATATTATTAGTTACAAAATATTAAATTAGGAAAATATATTATAATTATTTTTATGAATTTCAAATAAAATGAAAATCAAATTTAATTTTCAAATTCAGCATTCTATCATTTCACCAATACTAGACTAGAATAAATTTATTATTTATTCTAATTACATTTCATGGTGATTCATAAGATGAACCTTAGCTCTATTATAAATTCTATGACACTTTGCCAAATCGATGTCTCTACTTTGATTAAAAAATGTATTATGCAAATTAGTTTGTATTTGAAATCAAGACTATTATAGAAATTTGACAAGAGAAGGTTAAACTCACTTCTTGATTTAAAACTTCAAATAATAATATACTTAATTTCAAATTTCAAATAGTTTGTTGTTGAAACTTATATCACTTCCACTAGCCTATATAACATGCAACCATCACTATGCCACCGCTATGCATGTCACTTCTACATCTTTTGTTTAAGATTTTTACTTTCTATGCATACTAGTTATTATCTCTTCATGGAGAACTTAAATTTATAATATAATTTCAAATAGAAAAACAAATCACTTCCACATCCTTTGTTTAGGAGTTGTAATTTTTAGTTATGTATACCATTAATTGGTTGATGATAACATTCAACATAATAAATAAGTGGAAACCCAAAATAATTTCACATCTATAAATATAACAACCAAACAACCCACATAACAATGTTCTATGGAACTTTTGTGCTCATTGAATTTGAGTCTATAAACTTTACTTTTGTGTTTAGAACCATAAAGCAAATGAGAACCTCCCAAACTTAAAATCTTAACAAAATGCATCAATTAATGACCTTCCCATCACAACTCAAGAATCATATGATAAATTTAAAAGTTACCAATCATATTATAAGCATAAGATTGCTTGTTTAGGAATTTTTCCAAAGACTTTCCAATGCTAAAGAGTCATGAACCTATTTGAATTGCAACATAAACAACCAAAATAACGCATGATAAGATATCCAAAATTAACATAGAAGATTACATTCTTCCATGCATTTTGTGAAATAAATATCTAAATTTTAAGATGCATGAAGGAAACAATATAGAACTATTCATTCACTAATAAAAATTCAATTAATAACTTCCTTATCCCAATTCAAACTCTTGGAAAACATCCTCTAAATATTTTTGGTTAAGAGATAAACTAACTACCAATTCCTTAGTGCTGAATCAATTGATTTATAGAACACACAACAAATTACCTCTTTGTGTGCTCATCCTTACTCCCACAACTTTTACAATTTCTTTGCATGCTATAGTGACCATATTTATGAATTAGCTATTTCTCAACAATATCCAAGGCCCTTTTTTTTGGCTTAGAGCAATTAAATATATACACAATAGATACCTCACATAATACCCACAGGAATACCTTCAATATATCAATCCAATTGATGTCTATCTAGAATATAAATTAACCAAAGAAACAACAAAACTAAACATTGTATAAACAAATTCATTATACCTCCAAGAATGTCATTATGGTAGTTCCAAGGAGTTTCCAACCCTTCGCTTCTTGCCATTGCCAACTCTCATGGTGCCAACTTGTTTCCACATAGCCATACTTAGGGAACACTTCTTTTCTAGAGACCCTTGGACCAGTTTTGGATTATGTATAATGTACTCAGTATGGATCTTTCCATCCATAGAAAAACATCTAGATCAATGTTATTAGCTTCTTTATATAACCATTAATCATTTAAGTTCAACCTCTTTTTCTTTAGCAAAGTTTTGGCAACATTTACTTAATCTTCATGTTACACCCAAAATCCACGGTGTACCTTCCCTATTTAAAGATTTTGTGAGGCTTCCACCTCACCCCACTTACAGAAAATTAAATTAATTTTATTATTTATAAATTATATAATATTTACCACCCTTCTTAGGTTCGTTCCTACTATTTTCTTTTTATTTGAATTTATTAAATAAATGGATAGTCACCCCTTAGGTACATAAATAAATTTCTATGTATTGGGAGCATTTCTATAAAAATAAGGCCCATGAAGTAAATATGGTGTGAAATCAATATTTGTAGCAAGAGTTACTAGAAAGTTACTAGAGTCAACCTTACATTGAAGTCAAACATGGATTGAAGTTGACCTTTGATTGAATTCAACCATGGATTGAATTCAACCTTGCATTGTTCTCCACCTTGAAGCAAACCTTTGATTGAAGACAACCTTGGATTGAATTTAACCATGGGTTGAAGTAAACCATGAACTATTATTATCTATGGATTGAAGCAACCCATGCTTCAAAGACAACCACGCATAAAAGTCAAGTATCATTTGAAATCCACTATGAATTCAAGTCAATCATGGATTAAAGGAAACCTTACTTAAAACTCAACTATGGATTCAAGTCAACCATGGTTCAAAGGAAACCTTACTTAAGAGCCAACTATGGTTTGAATTCAACAAGGGATTGAAGTCATTCATGAACTATTATGGTATATGGTTTGAATTCATCCATTGTTAAAATTCAAACTTGCTTAAAAGTCAACTATGGTTTGAAGTCATTCGTGGTTCTAAACCTACCTTCCTTAAAATTCAGCTATGGTTTGAATTCAATCTTGCTTAAAAGTTAACTATGCATAAGTTAGTTATGGATTAAAGTATATACACTAGTGTATATACTATAATGTAACAAAGTATATACGCTAGTGTATATACTATAATGTAACAAAGTATATACACTAGTGTATACACCATACTATAACTAAGTATATACACTAGAGTGTATGTACTATACTGTAACTAGGTATATACGCTATATTGTACTGTAACCAAGTATATACACCATTGTATGCACTGTGTTGTAACTAGGTATATACACTAGTGTATATACCTAGTTATAGTACAGTATATACAATAGCGTATATACCTCAATGTACACTAGTATATATACAGTGTATCGTGACTAGTTATATACACCAGTGTATACATTGTACTGTAACTAGGTATATACATTGTACTGTGGTGAAATTTTTATTGACAGTAACATGCAACACCATAAGAATATTGTTTTTCTCCACTCATCCAACTCATAGATGATGTTATTCATTTGGATCAAAACCGTAACTTCTACAAAATAATCTAATAAAAAATATTCCTCCAAAATATAAATTTTGATCATGACTAAAGATCCTCTTCCAAGATATTAGCAATTAGTTTTGATCACGACCAAAGAGGTCTACTCGACATTGTGACTTATTTTTCATACATATGGACACTCATATTTTACTTTTTGTATCATGATCATGCATAATTGAAACACCTATTGTTGGCACTCTATTAATCTGACTCCATTTTCTTCTTTATATCACTCTCATGTAGATGTACATTAGCTTTACCTCTATCCATCAAACATATGTGTACTCAAATTTTTCCTCTCACTATACCACTAATGCAATACAGCTGGCTTGCATACACGTGGCATACACCCATAAGTTGTTGTTGTATTTTGTTTTTTGCTTTTCGTCCAACATTCTATTTGGATTGCACATGCCCCACTCATCTTTTATTTCTTTCCATCACAATCATATGGATGGCTAACACTTCCCAGATTAATTAGTTGGACCATTTTTTCTTCTTTATGTCACCTATGTAGATGCCCGCTCTTGTTATTCCCTTCTTTCTAGATAATTATGTAACCGATTGTTTTTTGGCATTTGTGCCACATCAATTGCAATTTTTTATGCTATGCTTTTATAGGGAGATCAATGGGTTTTCCTAACATTTTCGCATCCACCCTCTTATTATCCAAACAAATTTTTTCTTGCTATTCTAAAGTGGTACTGACATATGAAAACTTGTCTTTATTAAAGTTTCATTATCATCCCAAGATTCGAAGTCAATAATTTTGTGGCATATACCAGGGGAAAGCAATAAGCACCCCACAACATACTAATTAAGTTTATTGCAAGGGATCTGACATATCTTAACCTTCGTGTACACAAAGAATTTTTAGTATAAGACGGTTGTCTTGATCATCTATTCACATATGAATGACATGCGGCTCCATCTACCTCACATTCCATGCTCACTAAACCCATGGTCTGAATCTCTATGCCATATGGATGACAAATATAGCAAATGTGCATTAATGTTATGTTTGTTTGAATTTTGAATTCAATAATTGTGCTAAGGATCAATGAGACATTCAAATTCAGATTTTGAATATGTGTATTATATAGGTATATACACTAGTGTATATACCAATGTATATATCTAGGTAGTACACCGGTGTATATAGACTAGTATATACACAAGTATATGTACTAGTATATACACCAATGTATATAGACTAGTTTATACATCAATATATATACCTAAGACGTATATACACTAGTGTATATATTAACACTGGTGTATATACCTAGTATACAATATACTAAGTATATACACTGGCATATATACTACATTATATATACACTATATACCTAGTATATACACCATTGTATATACACTATATACCTAGTAGAATGTATTATGAGATGTATTATAAGAGATATGAGTGAGTGATGATAATGTTTTACACTTAGGGTTTATAATGGTTAAATTATAAAGTTTATGAGTTATGTGGATTATTCACTACTACAAAATAGAGGCGTTCATTTTCTGCCTCCAAAAGTTGAATTGGTAGGGGTCATTAGCGACAATTTTGCGATCCCCCCTAAAGGTATCGTTCTTAAAATTCAATCCTTTTAGCAACAGTTTTTGAAGAAATATAAACTTCCCCTAAAAGTGACTTTTAGGGGTGGTTCCAAACTGCCCCCCAAAAAATGACTTTTGGCGACGGTTTAGAACCGCCACTAAAAGCGGCATTTCGAAGGAAGTTTTGTCGACGATTTGGAACCGCCCCTAGAAGTGACTTTTTAGCGACAGCTTGGTCTTGTATATGCATGGGCATATATGTAAGTGCTTCTGTAAATGTGTTGCTTCCATATATGTACATGCATATATGGAAGCACTTATGTATATGCACACGTATATACGAAAAGTGCACATACAAAAATACTAGTGTATATATACTATAGTACATACATTTATGTATATATGCATCGGTATATACACTGGTGTATATAGTGTATGTACACACTAGTGTATATAACTAGTACATACACCAGTTTATACACTAGGTATATACACTGGTGTATATACTATGTACATATACTATATAGTATAAATAATATATAATTCTAATAGTATATCGTGACCTCTTTGAGATGATATCTTTGTAATTATGATCGAATAATCTGTTTATTTGGTTGGAGACACTATTTGGATTTTTATGACCAAATTCCTCTATTATAGTCCCAACATGTTGCAAGTGCTCAACACATGTTTTGTTGTAAATGAAAATGTCATTAAGGTAAACAAGAATAAAATTATCGAAATACTGTCAAAGTGCAATGCTCATCAATATATGAAATGTCATTGGTGCATTTGTAATACTGAATGGCATGACAAACAACTCATGGCATGGTGATGGTGATAGTGGGCATGACGACAATGAGGATGATGGTGAACCGAATTCCAATGATAACACCAATAACAATGAGGATGAGGATATTATGGTGACAATAACAATGATCATTCAAGTAGATCATTAAGATTACTTCTAATACTAATGATCTCGATTAATTTCTCATGTTCAGAGTAAGGTAGGAAATATTGTACCTTTGATGAGTTTCCTTGGCATTGTTTGTAGTTAGAGATTTGTACCAAGAACTAAGTTTGTATAGTGGTATACAAAATGAACTAGTCTATACTTTCTATAGTGGTATACTAGTGTATTATGCCTAGTATGTTATAGTATATACTTTCTATGTGTGTATACTAGGTATATATACTAGTATATACAACAATGTATATACTAGGTATATACACCACTATATACACCAGTGTATATACTAGGTATATACATTGGTATATATACTAGTTACTGGTATATAGTGTATGTACACTAGGTATGGATAGTCCACTAGATATATACATCAATACACTATATATACACTATATACTATATGTTAGATTTTTATCATTCAAACTATCTTTATCTTAGGATCTTTAACTGAGAGAATAACGTGCACGACAATAAACACAAGAGACAAGAGACAAGAGACACAAAGAATTTTCCTCGGGGAAACCATAAAGGATAAAACCCTACAACTTCCTCAAATATAGAATTAGCACCAAAAGTAAAACCCAAAAACATAAAGATGATCTCTCGACAACGGTAGTCTCTCTCTCTGATCCCAGCTTCTTCTCTCTCACTCATGCGCCCCAGTGAGTGAGTGTGTGTATATTAAATAGAGAGACTCACTCTCTATTTATATTCTTTTGTTCACTTAATGTCCACTCCAACATGTCGGCCTCACTTAACAATTACTTACTAGAGCCGACATCTCTAGGAGAGTCTAATAACCCTAGTGCCCCAAAACTTGTGGGGACTTTGCCCCTGCGACCAACAAGGAGGGTTATCCTTAACACAATGGTGGGGTCTATTGCCTCAACTTACAATAACTCACCTAGGGCCGACTTCTCTAGGATAGTCTAATAACCCTAGGGCCCCACAATTGTGGGGACTTTAACCCTTGAACAATAGGAGGGTTACCCACACTGACTTGACATGATTTGTTTACATTATTGAATCTCCTGATAGGAACATTGGGGAATGAAATGTCTCAAATACATTACATACACCTCCCAGAATAAACATCGGGGTACAATATATGAAATATACAAGTGAATACATTCCGAAGTTACAAATACATCAACACTCCCTCATAACTAGGAAGATATTCTCTCGACACAATTTGTCAGCATTGGTATTCTTCTCTGTATTAACTGGATCATCTCGTCATCTTCATCTTCAAGTCATCTTCATCTTCAAGTTATCTTCATCTTCAATTTATCTTCATCATTGGATCTGGATCATCATCACTAGATCTGGATCATCATCACTAGATCTGGATCATCACTTGATCTGGATCATCTCGGGGACATCATCACTGGATCTGGATCATCACTCGATCTAGATCATCACACGATCTAGATCATCACTGGTGGATCATCATCACTGGATCTAGATCATCACTCAATCTAGATCATTACTGTTGGATCATCACTACTGGATCATCATCATTGGATCTAGATCATCACTCAATCTAGATCATTACTGTTGGATCATCATCACTGGATCATCATCACGGGTGCTATCTCTTGATTCTTCTCGTCACAGGAATTTCTACAGATCCATCCCTTTTTCATGTCGGTTGTAGGCCTAGCCTCCATGTAGGTCTTCTTCAGTGCTTACATCTAACCCTAAGTCGAAATGGCACGTCCAACACTTACATATGACCATGAGAGGAACACATCCAACACCATGTCAAAAAGGCATGCCCAACACTCATATCTGACCATGCGGGAACACATCCCACAACCCTGTCAGAAATGCCTAGCACTCACATCTGACCATGCGGGAACACATCCCACAACCCTATCAGAAAGGCCCAACACTCACATCTGATCATGCGGGAACACATCCCACAACCCTATCGAAAAGGATCAACACTTATATCTAGCCATGCGGGAACACATATTTCAACCATGCTAGAAGGGCTCTACACTTACATCTAGCCATGTGGGAACACATCCTGCAACCATGCTAGAAGGGCTCTGCACTTACATCTAGCCATGCGGGAACACATCCTGCAACCATGCTAGAAGGGCTCTGCACTTAAATTTAGCCATGCGGGAACACATCCTGCAACCATGCTAGAAGGGCTCTGCACTTACATCTAGCCATGCGAGAACACATCCTACAACCATGCTAGAAGGGATCTCAACCCTAGGTTGAGGATTCCTGTTAACTGACCAGGTGCCTCCATTCTCCCAGAGAATGGCATCATCCCTTATATTTGATCAAGTGCGAACACATCCCTCAATCACATTAGAATGGCCCTGCACTTATATCTGGTCATGTGGGAACACATCCCTCAATCACATCAGAATGGCCCTCAGCCCCAGACTGAGTATTTCTGGTAACTAGCCAGGTGCCTCCATTCAGAGAATGGCATTCAACACTTATATTTGATCATGTAGGAACCAATACTACAGTCACATCAGAATGGCTCAGCACTCACATCTGACATGGAAAGAACCAATCCTCTCACCATGACAGATTGGATCAGCCCTTACATCTGACCGTGGAAGGAACCAATCCTCTCACCATGTCAGAATGGCTCACAGACTCATCACTTCCCTTTGGAAGGAACCTTGATCTAGAGAACACCAAGCTTCTCCCTGAAGTACTCAAACTCCACTCTGGCTAATGGCTTCGTTAACACATCAGCTATTTGTTTGTCCATCGCAGCATACTAGAGCTTTACTGCTCTTCTATGCACCATATCCCTGATATAGTGATATTTGATCTCGATATGCTTTGACTTGTCTTGGAACACCACAACTCTGGTTGTCGCAATATATACAAGTAGCATCCAACTGGAGATCAAATAAATCAGACAGTAGTTTCCTCAGCCATACTGCCTCACAACTAGTTGAACAGGTTGCAACATACTTTGCTTTAGTTGTACTCAGTGCCACACAAGACTGCTTCCTGCTAAACCAAGATATCACACCTAATCCCATACTGAAGTAACACCCTGAAGTGCTCTTCCTATCGATGGCACTGCCTGCCCAATCTGAATCAACATAACCTTCCAGGTTAATCTTTTGATTTGACTATATTGTTTATATTATTTACCATATATATAGTGGTATATACTATATATACACTGGTTTATATACTTAGTTACAATACCCAAAATGGATATACCTTGGTTTACTAATTGTTTGATAAATAGTTCTAGCATTAACTTAAATCAGATTTAAATTCATTATAATTAAATATATAATTAGTTCATAAAGATAAAAATATTTGTTCACTTATTTATAATATCCCTACTTTCGGATTTGTTAGGGAATAGTTTTATTAAAAATTACAAAATTAATAAATTATAATTACATACTATTCTTCGATCAATTGATAATTCAGATCGCTTCAATGGCTATTCCTATGCATTGATTGTATCTTCTTTCAAGCGCATCATCTTTCAAAATGGGAAGCCAGATTGCAACCTGACGGGATCGAGTGCCATAGGATGGCTCCTATCTTATGACTGTATGGAAAAGCATTCGCATATCAGGTGGACAGTATCATTGCAGACAGAACAGCAGGGCATTGTAGGCTTTGTTGATGGTGCTGAGCAGAAGGGTATCTGTGGTGCCGGTATGATGATCTGGATCAATAAAACATTGAACTATAGACTCAAGATGAGCATTGGCCGTGGATCAAATACCAAAGCAGAGTTACTTGCGCTATGGGGTTTATTACATTTCTCCAAAACCAAAAATATCCTGCAAGTCACGATGTTTGGAGATTCTAAGGTTATTGAGGATTGGGCAAAAGGTTTGTACAATTTGCATATCATTCAACTTAATCATTGGATCAGAAGAACCAAAGAACTAATAAATTTCTTTCAGAATTCCTCCTTCAACCATATTTACAGAGTACGAAGTAGATACATTATCCAAACAAGTCATCGGTGACGGAATGGAATCCATCAACTGGGCCAAGCTCGAGGGGACAACTATTCTAGAACAAGATTCATTAAATATTAGTTTAATTGGATTATGATTGTATGTATTGACAAGTCTTGATATTGTTTAAGATATGGAATCCAATGACTCATCTTATGTCTCTTTCCACATCAAAAATTTTAAGACCTACGGAGAAATATGTGTATATGTATATCGTCACATTCACACTATAAGCCACAACTTTCAATAATATAAAGTTGTTCTTTTGTGTGAAAAAAAAACTTCTTGTGTGAAAAAAACAACTCAGTAAGTTTGATTTGTTGATTGGTAACTCCAACGCTTCAAAGATTGTGTAGGTGACCTAGAATGACGCACAAAATAAAAAGAATTGTGACAATTCGTGAAGATTTTAAATATATATACACTTGCTTACGTGGTAACGAAAATTGACCGTTGAGTAACTCAAATTTGACAAAGAAAATTAAGCACGTAAATTAGTTATGGAATTGATAACAAATAAAATTTTAAATTTTATTAAAGGAAGTTAACATAAAAACATAAAAATATATAAGATAAATTTAAATTAGTCATTATTTTTTAATATTATTATTTAAATTTAAATTAGTATTACTTTGTAATATTATTATTTTTTTTAAAGAAAAAAATACCAGTCTTTGTTATTCAGATGAATCAAAAGACATCATTTACAGTTCAATATGATGACTGAAAAAGACACCATAACCGTCTCATACAGGTCATAGATGGACAATCAAAAGAAAACATTGCAGCTCAATATGATGACTGAAAAAGACACCAGAACCGTCTCATACAGGTCATAGACGGACAAATATAGAATCACAATACAAGAAATAAAGTCTGGTCTTTGCAGACTTTTCTCATCATTCCTGAATAAATCAGGTCAGAATGCTGAAAATAAATCGATGTGAACTGAAAACAAAACAAATCAGAGCAGAATAGGCTGGCAAAGTGAACTCTATCTGATCAGGTGATAACGGTCAACTGCTGAAAATAGCTGAACAAAATATAAATTCAGCAGCTCTAAAAAAGGTCTAAATTGCCTTGGTTAATAACCAAGCCATCCATAACTTCTGAAAAAGAGACAAATACCATATCCAACTGCAAAGCATTTTTTGAGAGTTCATCTGCCAACGAATTATGCTCTCGATATGTATGTTTAAAGATCACCGGACGGGACAGTTGGAGCATATATATTATGTCTTTACACCAATGCATCAGAGATGGAACATCAAGTGCTGAAAATCTGTTTACCCAAGAAATAATCACCAAGGAATCCCCATAAATCATCTGTAGAGGAATTCCCATCAAAAGACCAATTCTTAGAATTGCCCAAAGAGCCAACAACTCTGCTCTTGTATTCGTGCTTCTTCCACATCCCATTGAAAAATTAAAATCATGAGAATCATTTATAAAAATCACAAATCCTGAGCCCCCTATATATCCTGCTGCAGCACCATCAAAGAATCCACAAGGAAAACTTTTTATTGGGACAGGACCAGGATTACGAGATTCATGGGTTAATTTAGGCACCGGGAAAGAATTTATCAATCCATCAATCCTAGAAATCATAGCTAAAAGGGATGATTTCTTGTTTTCGAATAAGCAGAAATTCCGATGAAGCCAAATTGCCCAGAAGGTAAACAAAGGAAGATATCTGAAAGTAGCTGATCGCGCTGTAGATGAAAACCAAAAGTCCAAAAAAGAATGAACCGAGCTATAACATTATATTTTAAATAATATTATTATTTAAATTTTACTTAATACAATTTTAAATTTTATTTTGAGATTTTCAATAAAGCCAACGAAACAAACAAGTAATTATAAATAGAATTATAATTCATTGGAAGAGTATGAAATACCTCATTGGAAGCTGGGATTTATACATAGTCCATAAAGCTCCCAAACCTTGGAGATTCACTGGATTCCTTAGTCTTTTTATTTATTTATGCAAAGTAGCATGCTAGTATTGATTTCTGTTTTTTGGTGGACTTTGTGAAATGATTATCTCCAGGCTTATTAAACTTGTTTTGACTTATGTTTGAGCAACAAGACTCGGAGAGAAATTCCTTGGGAGCCTTTAGAGCTCTTAGCATCAAAAATATAATCAAAACCAAAGCAGCCACAACAAACATAGTTGGACACAATCTATTCTCCTGATCATCTGCAGAAAACTGATCAAGGTTTTGAGAATTATAAGGAGCTTTTACATCACTACAACTGTTTGGTTCTTTAATTAGATCAATGGCATCATCCTGCTCTATTTTTGCAGGTACTGATCCTTCAGCTTCATTGTAGAAATCAACTCGATCCCTATCATGTTCAATACCTTGAGTCTCCATAACATAACAAGTGTTCATACTTCCTTCTCTTGGGAAGATGACCTTTCCATCTACATGTATTGATCCTTCAGCTTCATTGTAGAAATCAAATCGATCCCTATCATGTTCAATACCTTGAGTCTCCATAACAGAACAAGTGTTCATACTGCCTTCTCTTGGGAAGATAACCTTGCCAAGAATCAAAGGAACGATATATTCTTGAAAATTTTCATAGCCTGGCAGGATCCTGAAACAGGCTTTTCAAATTCGCCTACGTCATTCATTCCATGGTTTTTGGCCATGGCATTTCTTTGATAGCCCTCTACAACACTCTCTAAATCGTAACAACTCCAGAATATTGGAATTTTTGCTGTAACGTGCATAATGCTAGCAGGCAGATCCATGCACTAAATTCTCTTCACCTTTTCATAAAAATCCATCATAAAACATTCTACAATAAATATGAAATATCGAAATACATAGCTAAACCAAAGAAGTTCGATGCCTAAAATTTTACTGAGACTTCTGTTCCATGATTATGTGATTCGATCAAGGTTGAAACTAGACTTCATTGAACTCATTGAAGATTCTTGAAACCATTTGAAGTACTCTTTTAATCTCGTCAGGTTTAATCTTGATGGTTGATCAAATCCTGTGTCTGAAATTTTACTGACACTTGTGTTCCATGATTTTGTGATTTGATCAAGGTTGAAAATAGACTTCATTGAAGCCATTGAATATTCTTGAAACCATTTGAAGTACTCTTTCAATCCCGGTGGGATCAAGATTTCTTGAAACCATTTAAAGTACTATTTTAATCCCGTTGGGTTCAATCAATCTCGATCGTTGATCTACAGTATGTTGATAGCCTTTGTGATTCTCCATAGCAGTAGAGTTGGTGCTGAAGGAATTGCTAACAGACATTACAGTAGGAATGAAAATAATAAAACCAATAGCAATGAAACCATCCAAATCACCGCCATTTTATGAACAGTTTTCACTGATCTCGGTCCTTTTTTTATGGCCTGCAGCTGCTTTCTTTGTTGACACTAATGTTTCTTCAATGGTATCCCAACATTTTTTTCAAAATTAGACTCAACATAGTTAGGGTTAATGACTAACAATGTTCGCTGGTGGGTTAACTGTGACCAAACTAGGTTTCCTTTTTTTATGGCCTGGAGCTACTTTCTTTGTTGACACTAATGTTTCTTCAATGGTATCCCAACATTTTTTTCAAAATTAGACTCACCACAGTTAGGGTTAATGACTAACAATGTTCGCTGGTGGGTTAATTGTGACCAAACTAGGTTTAGCAGTCAATTAAATTCAGGAAGATGTTATGTTATTTTAAGAAAAATTTCAAGTTCTTGGAAGCATGCAATTATACAAAGATAATACTGTAGCATGATCGAGTACTAGTATAGTGCAGTGCAGATCACATTTTACCTTGGAAAACCTCAGTGGTAGAGCTCTACCAGGGGATAATCGTGATAAACAAGTTAGCTCTTCTCACGATCCATGCTTTCTCAACTTCTAATATTTAGTCTTGTTTCATCGATAAATAACTCAGTTCGCTTCATTGGCTATTTCTATCCATCGATTAATAATTCAGTTCACTTGATAAAGCTAATTATCGATTGATAAAAGCTAATTACTGATTGATAAGATAAAGGGAATTATGAGAGTTCGTAACGATAGAATGGATATATATAATATGCTTGCACACGGTTAGAACTAAGATTGACGGTTGACTAGGTCAATTTATATTGACCGTTGACTAAGTCAATTTAGATATTCACCCAAGAAGGTGTAATAATACACTAAATAAATAAAATACATCCAAGAAGGTGTAATAATACACCCAATATGCTAATATACTAAATAAAATAGGATTTCACATTTGGAAACAAAATTATAAGGTTAACTCAATCATTTTTAAATATTTAAAAAATTAAAAGATATTAAAGTATAAATCTTTAAAGATTTAAAAGATGGTTTTGAATGAGTATTGATGCTTATTTTAAGGAGTTTTTTTATTTTATTTTGATTGGTTATACATTTATATTATATTAAAATTTGAAATCTATTTAATTTTATAATTATTATTGATTATTTGTCCAAAAGTTATAAACATTAAATGGAAAGAAGCAAACAATTTAAAAGTTTAATAATGTTTTGGGTTTTGATTCAAAATAGGGAATATATTAAAATGTAATACATTTTCCAAAAAGATTGCAATTCTAAATTATGTAAATTCAAAAGTATACATTTATAAAATGCCTAAACCAATGATGGGAACACCCAATTGCTTGTTCCTTCTACTTTTATGTTGGACATATTTTAACAAAAAAAACAACCATTGCACCTATCTATCCTTCTATCTTCTCTATTCAAAATCAAATCGGTCAACCAATAAATCCCAACAAAATAATATCAATATTTAAAATATTTTTTGCAATTTCTTTTGGCAGAGATTGAACCTTTTGCACTATTCTCATAAAAAAGTTAGAGAGGAAGAGATTATAATTTATTATCCGATCTTAAATTTACTTCATTAAAAATTATGGGACAAAAAAAACAATTGAAGAAAAGTGTATAAAAGATGCAACAAAGTTTGTGATACAATGGCTTGAAGTTTGTAATAGAATGACAGCTCATATGGGACATAATAGTAAAGTGTATATACATTTTCTTTTAACATCATAAAGAAGGTATGTCAAAAAGTTGCATACATATAATATATGAATACACTAAAGGTGAACATGTAAATTATGAATACATATGTTGGTATTTAAGTTATGATTAGTCATCTTATGAAGGCAGGTCACAAATGAGTTTTTCAACATAATATACATGTCAACACACACACACACACACACACACACACACACACACACACACACACACACACATATATATATATAACTTTTATAATCATATGAGTGCTATATTTGAAAGTTTCCAAGAAAGAGACAAGAAAAAAATGGCAAAATCAGACTGAAAATGGTAGAATGTAAAGGTTGTGGATGTTACAATTGGAAACATCTTCTTAGTAAATTATCAGTTTGGATCATGTATTAAACTTAACAAAGAGAAATCGATGTGATGTATAAACCCACAAATGTAAGCATGTTTG
>LPNX010310005.1:0-22500 GCA_001517045.1 Pseudotsuga menziesii | reverse complement strand
TTCCATTGCAAATGATTGAAAATCAAATCAAAACAAAGTTTTAACTTAACAGATGCACGCACACGTTTTCAAAACAAAGTTTTAACTTAACAGATGTGTGCATGCGTGTTCAAAACAAACTTTTAACTTAATAGATGCACGCACACGTGTTTAACGCGAACGCACTTAGAAGCGCGAGCGCACTTCTAGCGCCTGTGCGTTACGTTTTAAACTACGTGCACATGTGATTTAAATTTAGAATTTTGGTGGGCACCTTTTTTCCAACCTACATGGTGGATGACTTGGCTGCTTTGGTTTTAGGTTCAGGTTTTCAAACCAAGTGGTTTGGACTGTCTTATGACATAAAACATGTTTTGTATCACTTCTCCTATTTCGTGCATGGTTTCGCATATGCCACGCTTGTCCACTGCTAATGAAAATTCACACACTTGTGTAGCTTGTCCTATAGATTCTAAATATGTAATTTTTATTTAAATCTATTATTTTTTTCTATTTTTTATTTAATTTTAAATGGACTAACGTCAATCTAACACAAAATGTAGGCTATGTGCTTCGGCTATAACTTTTGATTGGCTCACCTATTTAGAAAATGGAAAAGAACCCGCACAAGAAGACAAAAAGACCTACATCCTTAAAAAAAATCGTTCATTGAATATGTTAAGACCAAGATGTTGTGGACCAACGCTCAACCTTGTCATTTTATGGTGTCACTGACTTCCTTAATTAAAAATAAAAAATATAACATAAATAAATATGGAAAAATAATGTTGCACTAGACACACTTGTTATCTACAACTCTATATAATTTTTTTCACAAAATTCCACCATTTTCATACCAAATGAGTGGACCAATGCAAACATATTCATTATGTTTTGGGAAAAATTAACATACCAACCTTAGAAGAACCTCGTTTTTTGGGATTTATACTTAGTTTCCATAAATAAAAGTTATAAATTCTGGAAGGTAATTCGATTGTCCACGTTTCATATTCTTACGCCATATTCCAAAAAGTTGTGTAGGTACCTCTAATATTGATTTTTGACGTACAGATTTTTGTTTTTCCAGAAGTCCATTGCAACGAACACATCATAAGTGACTAGCATTAGCTTGCACCAGCCCATGTCTGTAAGGTGTATGTGTTGTTTGTTTTTATTTCTTTTGGACTACGGCAAGGACTATCTTCACTTCCTCGATTTGATTTTTGGATGCATTTTCCTATATTTGTGCTTCTTCGTTCTCTATTAGATTATTATGATTCTGAATCTTTACGATTCTTTCATCTTGCGACTTTTTTTTTCAATTTCTAATTTCTTGTTTTGATTCTCTAGTTCCTGATTACGATTATTTAGACATTGGTTTTCTTCTTGCTTTTCCAGTATTCTTCCTTCGAGGTCTTCATCGGAGTGTTCCCTGTTACTATTGTGTTTCAGTTTTTTAATCTTTGCAATCAATGTTTAGTTATGATTTCATAATCGAAAAATCTCTTCGGTATTGCTTGATAACACATTGTTGACTTTTTTTAGTTCTGACTTATGTGTCTCACTGTCTTCATATTGTTGTTGGAGTTTTTCTTTTTGTTGTTGATGATGACATAACTATGTTTCCTGATTTTCTAACTTTTCATGTAGTTGCACCAATTTGTCTTCCTTGTCCATGACGACTTTGTTTAGACGACTAATTTCCTCTTTTAAGTCGATATTTTTTCCATACAGACATTCTTCGACTTTGTTTAGTTTTTTTATCTGGTCTTCAAGTTGTTGAATGATACCTTCTAGATGTGATATTTTCTCTTCCTTATCTGATAAATTTTTTGTGAGTTTTTCCTTACTATCTTCCAATGATCGAATTCGTAATTCTGAGGTAGTAATCTGTTCTTTTTTAAAATCATTACTTCGTTTCTAATTGTCGAACTGAAGTTGTAGAATATTATTCCGAACACAAGTTTTTAGCTGGGCCAAAACTGTTCGTAACTGTGATTGCAATTGTGAGTGACCTGAATCCATAATTTTTTTAATATCTTCCAAAACTTGATTTCTACTCTTTTAATATCTTCTTTGATTCTTTTTCCTTTTTGTATAAAGTAATAATTGTAAATAACACAATTATTAAATAATTATTATTAAGTAATTATTATTATTATTATTAATTATTATTATTAAATAATAATTATTAAGTAATAATTATTATTATTATTATTAAATAATAATTAATATTAATTACTATTATTATTAATAATTACTATTATTATTAAAAATTTAATAATAATAACAAATATAATATATTACTAATTATTATTTAAAAATAATAATATAGTATAAATATATTTTTGTGAATTGGGTCTAAAGGTTCTTTTGAAAAAATATATAACAATAATAAATGTTATTATTACTAATAGTATTATTGATATATATTTTTTATGAATGGCGTGGGAATTAGGGATTAAACCCTAGAATTAAAAAACGACTTCTTAAAACAAAACCGTGGGTGGAGAAACCACTTATGGTTTTACTCTTTTTTTTCACTTTTTCGTTTACCTTTTATTTATGGCAGTCTTCCTTCTTCTTATCTCTTTTTCTTTACTTCTTCCTTTTTATTTTTTATTTTGACTTTCTTTTCTTTTTTTACTTGGTCAAAGACCATAAATTTAGGGACTCCCTATGATTATGATTAAAAATCATGATATGGCCAAAGGCCTAGATCACAAACTAGCTTTGATACCAAATGAATCGAATATTTATTCGCTTCACACAATCAATATTACCAGAACACCTGGAATATTCGATAAGCCATTAATATGACAAATATATATTGATAATTGGATAGATAAAAAGATGTTTTACAAGAATTGATGTCGGGTATTTTATATCCTAAGTGGTAAGGGGGGTGACTTTTCAAGTAACCTCTTGAGTAATTAATTAATTACCCGAATTAACCTACTTAATATTTAAATGTTAATATTTATAACATTTATATTTGTTACATTGATACAAAATAGGGAAGACATTAAAATGTAATACATTTTTCAAAGAGATTGTAATGCTAAATTAGGTGAATGCAAAAGTATATATTTATAATATGTCAAAACTAATGATGGAAACACCCAATTGCTTGTTCCTTTTACTTTTATGTTGGACATATTTTAACAAAAAAAACAACCATTGCACATATCCATCATTCTATCTTCTCTATTCAAAATCAAATCGGTAAACCAATAAATCCCACGAAAATAAAATCAATATTTAGAATATTCATTGCAATTTGTTTGGCAAAGATTGGACCTTTTGCACTATTTCCATAAAAAGTTTAGAGATGAAGAGATTATCACTTATTATTTGATCTTAAATTTACTTCATTAAAAATTATGGAACAGAGTAAACAATTGAAAAAAAAAGTGTAAAATATGCAACAAAGTTTGTAATAGAATGGAAGCTCATCTGGGACATAATAGTAAAATGTATATGCATTTTCTTTCAACGTCATAAAGAAGGTATGATAATGTAACACACCTAAAAATCGTAAAAAAAAAGTACATGTATTACTTGTACAGTTATTTAGCAAAATCTTATGTTTTACTGCTGTTGGTTTTAATATATATTGTCATGCTGCTTATGACAGGATTTGCTAATGATTACGATGGTCAGTTCCTTCCGAAACTTTCAACCATACTTTTGGAGGTGATGTACTTTGTTTACCTGATCTGCATTTATTTGTTTTTCACTCAAGGCTTGGCCTTAATATAGTTTACACTATGTATGTAAGGACCTACCCCTAAGCGTGAGAGGATTAGGGTTTGTAAGCGTATGGTCCTCCATATGACGATCTCTTTATATGAGATAAAGGCAAGCGTTACCTACTTGTGGTTGGCATTGAACCACATGTTTTTTTTCCTTAATGCAGTTCCTTATGATCTTATATGTGTTGGTTTTGATGCATCCCTTTATAGCTCTATATGCACATGAGTAATTATTACCTCAATGATATTAGCCATGGTTTAAAGCTTATAAAGAATCACCTATACTATGCATGCAAAATGGTTTTTACATGATTATGGTTTTAAATGTTTTAGTCCTACTTCTATCATTTATGGATTAAACCCATACCTTAGCCTAACCCAACGCCAAGGTATGAATGATTAAATTATGCATATGATATAAGTACCGTGGAGAGGTATGGGTCTATCCATGACCCTTGATGGCATTACGACCCACGACCAACTCCACGACGGGCTTGGAAAGGTATATGATATATGGTATGGTTTCAATTCAAGGTGTGACTTTACATGTTATAAGGTTTGTTTGACATATGATACGTTTACCCCGACGATCCATGTCATAGGTTATATGATTGGTTTTATTGTTACACTATCAAAGGTTTGGATTTGCAAAGTTTTTTGTTGTAATGATTTCGACCATGATATTAACTGGTACTTTCGGTTGAAATTAAAAACATGTCCTAATTGTGAGTTGGCAGTGCAACCAGAACCACGAGGCAGTATAGGATTTAATCCCCACCCTACACCTGGATGGTGAGATCAAAGAGCTTCATAGGGTTTTGAAAAGGGACTCTCCTTTCTCTGAGCTTTGCATTCGTGTTGTTGTTAGTTGAAAGATGGTCGAGGGTTGAGCTCTACATTTATGTCTATTCTTGCTAGGTTTCCACATTGTTAATGGCATTTGGTACTAGTTCTTTCCAAGGTGAAGAGTGCTCCTCAATTTTTCCTCAAAAGTGGCCAGCCAAAATCCAGAGCTCCATCAAGCCGTCGACACTTCCAACCCTTGAACAATCTGCTCCAACAGGTAACAATGACTTGGTAATGTTCACCCTGAAATTATTTTTAGGTTTAAAATGGAAAGTTCTCAAATCTTCTTTTACTAATGAGTTTCTTGGTGTATGCAGACTATGGAGGGATAAGGGTGCTCGAAGGATCCGACCCTTGGCCCTCATTTCCCAACGCCAAGGTAAGAGTTCCAACATTGTAATTTTTAGACTAGTTTTTTACTTATGTGAACAATGTGCTTAAGTTGATTATAACTGGTTCATTCGCAGGTTTCGACGCGAGGGAGGAAGGCGATAGGGTCACCCCCTCCCAGGTCCACATTTTTGAACGCTCGTGTAATTTGCACACAACCTTGGTTCGATCTGGTTTTTGTGTTACATTTTCTTTTATCTGCATATGATCCCTATCATCTATAGATATTGTAGAAGCAACTAAAAATTAAATATAGAAGTATCATCTCCCCCAATAACTAAACCATCGTATAATAAGCATGATGGAGATGTGGGCATGCTGTGTTCACCCTAATGGACTTGTGAAATTTGATGCACGCCGCAGGGGTAGAGGGTCTTATTATGAATGCACATGGATCTCCTCACATGAGTAGGATTCACTTTTTTACTTCGAGATCCCTAATTAATCCAAGGAAACAAACAAATAATTATAAATGGAATTATACAATTAACGATATCAAATTTATGATATACATGAGCTATCGAATAATATAAAATACCCCACTGGAACCTGGGATTTCTACATATTCGATAAAGCTCCCAAACCTTGGAGATTTAGTGGATTCCTTAATCATTTTATTTATTTCTCCAAAGTAGCATGCTATCGATTTCTGCTTTTTGGTCGACTTTGTGAAATGATTATCTCCGGGATTATGACCTAAGTTTGAGCAATAAGACTCTGAGAGAAACTTCTTGGGAGACTTTAGAGCTCTTAGCATTAGCAGTATAATCAAAACCAAAGCAGCCACAACAAACATACTTGGCCACAATCTATTCTCCCGATCATCTGCAGAAAATTGATCAAGGTTTTGAGAATTATAAGGATCTTTTACATCACTAAAATTTTCTAGTTCTTTAATCAGATCAATGGAATCATGATGCTCTATTTCTGTAGGTGTTGATCCTTCATATTCATTGTAGAAATTAACTTGATTCCTATCATGTTCAATACCTTGAGTCTCCATAATAGAACAAGTGTTCATACTGCCTTCTCTTGGGAAGATAACCATGCCAAGAATAAGAGGAACGCTATATTCTGGAAAAAATTCATGGCCTGGCCGATTCGATGGAGTTCCTAAAATAGGGTTTTCAAATTCGCCTACATTCATTCCATGGTTTTTGGCCCTGACATTTCTTTGATAACTGTTTGCAACACTCTCTGAATTGAAATAGTTGCAGAATCTTGGAATTTTTGCTATAACGTGCATCATGCTAGCAGGCAGATCCATGCAGAAAATGTTGTTCACCTTTTCGTAAAATTCCATCCTAAAAAATTCTGCAACAGATCTGAAATATTGAAACACAGAGCTAAATCAAAGAAGTTTGATGTCTGAAATTTTACTGAGACTTGTGACGTTCCATGATTTTGTGATACGATTAAGGTTGACAATAGACTTCATTGAACCCATTGAATATTCTTGAAACCATTTGAAGTACTCTTTTAATCTCATTGGGATCAAGATTTCTTGAAACCATTTGAAGTACTCTTTTAATCCCACTGGGTTCAATCTTGATAATTGATGTGCAGTACGTTGATATCCTTTGCAATTCTCCGTAGAAGTAGAGATGGTACAGAAAGAATTGCTAACAAACATTACACAAGGTATTGAAAATGATAAAACCAACAGAAATGAAATAGTCCAAATCACGACCATTTTATAACCAGTTTTCACAGATCTCGGTACTTTTTTTATGGCCTGCAACTAGTTTCTTTGTTGATGCTAACATTTCTTCAATGGAATCCCAACATTATTTTGAAAATTAGGCTCAACACAGTTAGGGTTAATGACTAACAATGTTCACTAGTGGGTTAATTGTGTCCAGACAAGGCTTAGCAGTCAATTAAATTCAGGAAGATCTTATGTTATTTTAAGAAAAAATTCAAGTTCTTGAAAGCATGAATTATTTCAAGAACTTATGCAATCATACAAAGAGAATAATCGAGTACTAGTATAGCGTAGTGTAGATCATATTTTACCTTGGGAAACCTTAGTGGGAGAGAAGAGGGGATAATCATGATGAACAAGTTCTCCCTTTGCACGATCTATGCTTTCTCAACCTTTGATATTTAATCTTGTTCAATCGATAAATAATTCAGTTCGCTTCAGTGGCTACTGCTATCGATCAATTGATTACTCAGTTCACTTCAGTGGCTACTGTTATCGATCGATTGATAATTCAGTTCGCTTGAATGGCTATGACTCTAGATTGATTGATAATCAAAAACTCTTTTGCTTCAAGATTGTGCAGGTGAATGCACAAAAAATAAAGTGAATTATGACAGGTTGTTATGATGAGATGGATATATATAATATGCTTGCATACATTAGAACCAAAATTGACCATTGACTAAGTCAATTTAAATTGACTGTTGACGCAAATTTAATTGTAAAAACATGGAAGCTTACATGCTTTCAAATTTGAATGTAAAAACATGGAGGCTTATGTCATTTCTTATGAGGAAGGAAATTAAGGTTAAGGCACATGATGTAAGATAGGTTTATATTAGTAGCTGCTTCAAGGAGAAGGTGCAATAATACTTTGAATATGTGAAGTAAAATAGTATTCTACCTTTGGAAACAAAATTGGTAATAATACTTATTTTAATGATTTTTTTTATATGGTTACACATTTTCTCTTATATTAAAATTTAAAATTTATTTAACTTTATAACCATTATTGACTATATGTATAAAAGTTATAAAGACTACATGGAAATGAGAAAACAACTTAAAAATTTAATAATTATGTGGCCCTTGATACAAAATAGAATTCAAGACATTGAAATGTGATACATTTTCCAAAAAGATTACAATGCTAAATTACGTGAATGCAAAAGTATATATTTATATAATAAGAGGTCAAAATCAATGATGAGAACACCCAATTGCGGCTTGTTCCTTTTACTTTTATGCTGCACATATTTTAACAAAAAAACAACCATTACACCTATCTATCCTCTTTATTCAGAATCAAATCCGTCAACCAATAGAAAATAAAATCAATATTTAAAATATTCATTATAATTTTTTGGGCAGAGAGTGGACCTTTTTGCACTATTCTCATAAAAAGGTTAGAGAGGAAGAGATTATTACTTATTATTTAATCTTAAATTTACTTCATTAAAAATTAAGGCACATAGTAAACAATTGAAAAAAATGTATAAAAGATGCAACAAAGTTTGTAATAGAATGGGAGCTCAAGTGGGACATAATAGTAAATTGGATTTACATTTTATTTCAACATCAAAAGAAGGTATGATAAAAAGGTGCATACATATAATGTATGAATACAGTAAAGATGAGCATGTAAATTATGAATACATGTGTTGGTATTTAAGTTACAAGTGAATCCTATAAAGGCAAGTCAGAAATGAGATTTTCAACAAAATATACATGTTAGTTATATAAGAGGAATATGTGCACTATAGACATTATGGTTTGCGTGCATTCATTGATACATTGCAAATTTGGAAAGGAAATAATGTTGTTGTCATTGTTATTTTTATGTAAAGCCAAATCCAACAAAACCCAGTGGCCTCAAGATTTGCTTCCGCATAACAATTAAATGTATTATTTGTAGGAAACGTGTGTGTGTGTGTGTGTGTCACACACACACACACACACACACATACAACTTTTATAATCATATGAGTGTTATATTTGAATGGTTCCTAGAAAAAAGAAGAAAAAAATGGTGAAATCGGACCAACAAAGATAGGATATAAAAGTTGTGGTCGTTATAGTTGGAAACATCTTCTTAGTAAATTATGAGGTTAGATGATGCATTAAATTTAGCAAAGAGAAATAGATGCTATGTATAAACCGACAAATGTAAGCATGTTTGTGTAGGATAAGTATACATTGTACAATAATTAATAGCGTATAATCAACACTTTAAGAGCTATGCTTGCTAGATTGAATAGGTTAGCTTATAAATTTTGAAATATCCATTTAAATAATATAGTAGGAATCATTAAGGACAGATTCCATAGAAACAAGGTATATTTAAGAAAAATAGGTCCATATTGGAATGTGCATTTTCAAAAGAGACACACAATGAAAGTGAATACATATTGTAACATGCAAACTGATCAAACATAGAGAATTGAGATTTCACATAAATTACATGTTTAGAGAAATGCATAGTCCATCCTAAGAATCATAGTTGTTCATTGCTTTATGAGATTAAATTGAGCATTAGTTTACTATGTCATTGAAAAGAAGAGAATTTGACAATTGTTTGTAACCTTTGATCATTTAAGGACCAAGAACATATGAAATTCTTAGGATTCCATACATTGTTACAAATGTCGTGTATGCTTATGACATTAATTTGATATGCCTTGGTTAGTATCTATGTGACCTCGTTTAAAAATGCATCATTGAAGTGAAAGTTCCAGCTATGTAGTGTTGTTTTTTAAAGGAAATGTTACAAAATTTTTGGCTAGACGATAAAATTTGAACAAAAGTAATTGTACCTATCAAGATAGGAAAATTTGGATATGGTGTTGAACCAATTTCCTATTCCATATACTATGAAACTATAGTGAAACATATAATGAAAAATGGATCATTTTTAAGTGACATTTTAGTCTAAGTAATGTTGTCTTTGAAAGGAAATGGAAAAATAATTTTGGCAAGATGGTAAAAACTAAACACGAGTAAAAGTACATGTCAATATAGGGAAATTTGGATATGGTCTTGGATCAATTTCCTCTTCCCTCTAGTAATAAACACCAAGAATTATAGGCCAAGTGTCAAATAGTTAGAGGAATTGTCAAACCATGAATTATAACAGTTTATGGCACAAGAAAACAACTAATGAGGAGAGCAAAGCACCTAAACTTGAAAAAAAAATAACTATTTCTAACTAGAATAAAAGTAAGAACTAAATGGATCAGTTTAATATGTTTAACAAGTTTGACAAGTTTTATTAAAATGGATAAAATTGTAATTGTGAAATACCCTCAGATTGGCTTACTATGGAATTGAAAAGAAGATGATTTGACAATTGCTTGCAATCTTTCCTCATTTAAGGACCAAGAACATATTAACTTCTCATAAATCCACACTTTGGTACAAATGCCTTGTATGCTTATGCCATTAATTTGGCATTCCTTGGTTAGTATCTATGTGACCTTGTTTGTGCAGAGGGGGGGAGGAAAATGTGCATTGTGGAATGAAATGCAACATAACACAATGGAAAAGGTAAAAAAAATGCATCATTTAAGTGAAAGTTTCAGCTAAGTAATTTCGTCTTTGAAAGAAAATGTTACAACCATTTTGGAAAGAAAGTAAAAAATGAACAAAAAGTAAGCATACCTGTCAAGATAGAGAAAGTTGGATCTAGTTTTAGATTAATTTCCTATTCCCTCTAGTATGAGAATCTAGTGAAACCTATAACAAAAAATGAGTCATTGAAGTGACATTTCAATATAAGTAATGTTGTATTTGAAAGGAAATGGTATTTTTTTTTGGAAAGACAGTAAAAACTAAACATAAGTAGAAGTAACTGTAAATATAGAGAAAGTTGGATATGGTGTTGGATCAATTTTGTCTTCCTTATAGTATGAAACTCCAATAACTGCAAGTCAAATGTCGAAGAGTCAAAGGAAATGTCCAAGAATTATAACAGTTTAGGACATAAGGAAACAACTAATGTGAAGAGGAAAGCGTGTAACTTGAAAAAAAGACAAGATTATTTCTAACTTGAACACAAGCATTCCCTAAGTGGAATAGTTTAATACTTTTCACCAATTTGATAAGTTTTATTAAAATGGATGAAATTGTAATTGTGAAATATCCTAGTGTTGGATTTTTATAATGCAAATATATCGTGTTAAAAAATCTTGCTTGATATAAATCAATTTCAAACCTTCGTATGGTAGAAATCTATTTTGATGTCAAAGTTATTAGGTCGGAAAAAATGACAAGCTATAGGTGTTTCCTTCTTCATAAGAAGGGGAAATCAAGTGTTATTTACTCTGAAACAGTGCACATAAATGAATTTATTTGGTGCTACAAAATATGCACAAATGTCTTTGTAAGAGATTGGGGAACAACACAAAAAGCAGAAAATTTTAGCAAAAAAGAAATTGACAATTCTAAGTATCTCTAATTCGATAAAGTTGAAACTAAAGGTTATGTTCATTTTACAAAATTATTGGAGGAATGCACAAAAAGATAAGGGACACATAAATGATATATATAGATGTTTGTAATTTACAGAAGAATCTTGAAAAAGTGGGTATTTCTAAAATAAAGCTATGGCATGGTCCACCAAAGAACAATGGACCAAAATCCCAATAAACAAGGACACCATAAAAAAAACTTTAATTGCATAGGAAGTATAGAGTTTTGAGAATATCTAAATAAGACTAAAAGAAGAAACAATTATGGGAAAATCTATATTTAAGAAGATTACAAAAAAACTCCAAAGACACAATAATTACAATGGAGTGATTTGTACTAGTTTATATAGAGAGTAGCATGGGAACATAATATTATACGACGAAAGACCGCAATAATTCTAACAATAAATGTAAAATTGAAGGGAGTATGTGTAGGCCATTGGGATTCTTTAGAATGCATGGATTTATAAATTGGGATTCTACATAGTCAATAAAGCTCCCAAAGCTTGGAGATTTAGTGGATTCCTTAGTTGTTTTATTTATTTTTCCAAAGTAGCATGCTATTGATTTCTGCTTTTTGGTCGACTTTGTGAAATGATTATCTCCAGGCTTATTAAACTTGTTTTGAATTATGTTTGAGCAATAATAATCTGAGAACAACTTCTTGGGAGCCTTTAGAGCTCTTAGCATCAGAAGTATAATCAAAACTAAAGAAACCACAACAAACATAGCTAGCCACAATCTATTCTCCTGATCATCTGCAGAAAACTAATCAAGGTTTTGAGAATTATAAGGAGATTTTACATGAGTATAAATGTCTGGTTCTTTAATCAGATCAATGGAATCATGTTGCTCTATTTCTGTATGTACTGATCCTTCAGCTTCATTGTAGAAATCAACTCGATCTCTATCATGTTCAATACCTTGAGTCTCCATAACAGAACAAGTGTTCATACTACCTTTTCTTGGTAAGATTACCATGCCAAGAATCACAGGAACGATAGATTTTGGAAAAATTTCATGGCCTGGCAGATTCGGTGGAGATCTTGAAATAGGATTTCCAAATTTGCCTACATCCGTTCCATGTTTTTTGGCCCTGGCATTTCTTTGATAGTCATCCGTAACACTCTCTAAAGCGAAACAGTTGCAGAATCTTGGATTTTTTGTTGTAACATGCATCATGCTAGCCGACAGATTCATGCAGAAAATGCTCTTCACCTTTTCGTAAAAGTCCATCATAAAAAAATCCGCAACAGATCTGAAATATCGAAACCCAGAGCTAAAGCAAAGAAGTCCGATATCTAAAATTTTACTGAGACTTGTGTTCCATGATTTTGTGATTCAATTAAGGTTGACAATAGATTTCATTGAACCCATTGACTATTCTTGAAACCTTTTGAAGTACTCTTTTAATCCTGTTGGGATCAAGATTTATTCAAACCATTTGAAGTACTCTTTTAATCCTGTCGAGATCAATATTTATTGAAACCATTTGAAGTACTCTTTTAATCCCGTTGGGATCAATATTTCTTGAAACCATTTGAAGTACTCTTTTAATCTTGTTGGGTTCAATCTTGATCGTTGATATGCAATACATTGATAGCCTTTGCAATTCTCCGTAGCAGTACAGTTGGTGCTGAAGGAATTGCTAATAGACATTACAATAGGTAATGAAAAAGGTAATGAAAACGATAAAACCACCAGCAATGAAACCATCCAAATCACAACCATTTTATAACCCGTTTTCACAGATCTCGGTCCTTTTTTATGGCCTGCAGCTGGTTCAAAACTTAGGGCTGATTTCTTTGTTGATGCTAACGTTTCTTCAATGGCATCCCAAGATTTTTCTGAAAAAATAGACTCAACACAGTTAGGGTTAATGACTAAAAATGTTCGCTAGTGAATTAATTGTGCCCAAAGAAGGCTTAGTTGCCAATTAAATTCAGGAAGATCTTATGTTATTTTAAGAAAAAAATCAAGTACTTGAAAGCTTGAATTATTTCAAGAACTTATGCAATCATACACTAAAGAGAATATTGTAGCATGATCGAGTACTAGTATAGTGCAGTGCAGATCACATTTTACCTTGGGAAACCTCAATGGGATAGAAGAGGGGATGATCATGATAAACAAGTTTGGCCTTCTAACGATCCATGCTTTCTCAACCTCTGATATTTAGTCTTGTTCGATCGATAAATAATTTAGTTCACTTCAGTGGCTACTGCTATGATTGATTGATTGATAATTCAGCTCGTTTGAATGGCTATGACTCTATTCAGTTCGCTTGAATGGCTATGACTCTAAATTGATTGATAATTCAGTTCGCTTCAATGAATATATATCCTATCGATTGTTCGAAAACTCCTTCGCTTCAAGATTGCGTAGGCGACATAGAATCATGCACAAAATAAAGCGAATTATGACATGTTGTAATGATAGATGGATATATATAATATGCTTTCATATACGTTAGAACTAAAATTGAACATTGACTAAGTCAATTTAAATTGATCGTTAAGTCAAATTTAACTGTAAAATCATGGAAGCTTACCTACTTTCAAATTTGAATGTAAAAACATGGAGGCTTATGTCGTTTCGTATGAAAAAGGAAATTAAGGTTAAGGTAAATAATGTAAAATAGGTTTATATTAGCAATGGCTTAAATAAGAAGGTGCAATAATACTTAGAATATGTAAAGTAAAATAGGATTCTACATTTGGAAACAAAATGGAAACACAATTGGTAAGACTAATTCATTTTTTTTTAAATATTAGAAAAATAAAAATATTAAAATGCAAGTTTTTTTTAGAGACTTACAAGATTATTTAGGAAGTATTGAGTATCTATATTGATACTTGATACTTTTTTTAATGACTTTTTTTTATTTGTTTTAATAGGGTTAAACATTTTTTATTATTTTAAAATTTAAAATTCATTCAACTTTATAATTATTATTGACTACATGTCTACACGTTATAAATATTAAATGGAAATAAGCATACAACTTAAAAGTTTAATAATGATGCGAACTTTGTTATAAAATAGAGAAGACAATGAAATGTGATACGTTTTCCAAAAAGATTGCAATGCTAAATTAGGTAAATGCAAAAGTATATATTTATAAGATGTCAAAACCAATGATGAGAGCACCTAATTGCTTCTTCCTTTTACTTTTATGCTGAACATATTTTAACAAAAAAAGCTAACCATTGCACATATCCATCTCTCTTTATTCAGAATGAAATACGTCAACCAATAAATCCCACTAAAATAAAAGCAATATTTAAAATATTCATTGCAATTTTTTGGGGGGGTAGAGATTGGCCTTTTGCACTATTCTCATAAAAAGGTTAGAGAGGAAGATATTATCAATTATTATTTAATCTTATATTTGCTTCATTAAAAATTATGGGAGAGAGTAACGAATTGAAAAAAAAGTATATAAAAGATGCAACAAAGTTTGTAATAGAATGGCAACTCATCTATACATTTTCTTTCAACATCATAAAGAAGGTATGGTAAAAATTGCATATATATTATATATGAGTATAGTAAAGATGAGCATGTAAATTATGAATACATATGTTGGTATTTAAGTTTTGAGTAATCATCCTATCAAGACAGGTCACAAAAGAGTTTTTCAACAAAATATACATGTCAGTTATATAATAAGATTATGTGCACTGTACAAAATATTGTATGTGTGTACTCATTGATACATTGCAAATTTTAAAAGAATATAATGTTGTTGTCATTAAAAACTTGTGGTTTATTTTTTATAAATCCAAATCCACCAAAACCCATCATAGCAGTGAGTGACCTCATGACCAGAGGCCTCAAGATTTTCTTCCACATAGTAATTTAATGTATTATTTGTATGAAAAAGTGTGTGTGTGTGTGTGTCCACAACTTTTATAATCATATGAGTGTTATATTTGAAAGGTTCCTAGAAAGAGACAAGAAAAAAATGGCAAAATCAGACTAACAAAGGTAGAATATAAAAGTTGTGGTTGTTACAGGTGGAAAAATATTCTTAGTAAATTATCAAGTTGTATGATGCATTAAACTTACCAAGGAGAAATAGATGTTATGTCTAAACCCACAAATGTAAGCACGTTTGTGTAGGAGAATTATAAAGTGTACAAGAATTAATAGCATATAGTCACCACTTTAAGAGCTAGGCTTGCTAGATTGAATATGTTATCTTTTAAATGTAGAAATATCCATTTAAATTATACACTAGGAATCATTAAGGAGAGCTACTATAGAAACAAGGTATATTTAAGAAAAACAGGTAAATATTGGAATGTACATTTTCAAGAGAGGCACATAATGCAAATGAATGTATTGTAACTTGCAAAACGATCAAACATAGAGAACTGATATTTCCCATAAATGACATGTTTATAGAAATGCATAGTTGGTCCTAAGCATCATAAGTGAATTGCTTTATGAGATAAAATTGAGCATTAGTTTAAATATGACATTAAAAAGAAGAGAAATTGACAATTGTTTGTAATATTTGCTCATTTAAGAACCAAAGAACATATGAACTTCTCATGATTCCACACATTGTTACAAATGCCTTGTATGCTTATGACATTAATTTGACATGCCTTTGTTTGTATCTATGTGACCTCGTTTAAAAATGCATCATTGAAGTGAAAGTTCAGGCTAAATAGTGTTGTCTTTTAAAGGAAATGTTACAACAATTTTGGCAAGACAATAAAAGATGAACATAAGTAATTGTACTTGTCAAGATAGGAAAAGTTGGACCTCGTTCCATATCAATTTCCTATTCCCTATAGTACGAAACTATAGTGAAACATATAATTAAAAATGGATCATTGAAGTGACATTTTAGTCTAAGTAATGTTGTCTTTGAAATGAAATGGCAAAATAATTTTGGAAAGAAATTAAAACTAAACACAATTAAAAGTACCTGTCAATATAGGGAAAGTTGGATATGGTGTTGGATCAATTTCCTCTTTCCTCTAGTAATAAACTCCAATACTTGTAGGCCAAGTTTCGAAGAGTCAGAGGCACTATCGAACCAGGAATTATAAAAATTGATGGCACAAGGAAACAAACAATGAGAAGAGGAAAGCACCTAAACTTGAAAAAAAAAAACTATTTCTAACTTGAATAAAAGAAATCACTAAATGGAGAAGGTTAATATGTTTAACTAATTTGACAAGTTTTATTAAAATGGATGAAATTGTAATTGTGAAATACCCTCAGATGGGCTTACTATGGCATTGAAAAGAAGAGAATTTGACAATTGCTTGTAATCTTTGCTCATTTAAGGATCAAGAACATATTAACTTCTTGGAAATCCACACATTGGTATAAATTCCTTGTATGCTTATGACATTAATTTGGCATTCTTTGGTTAGTATCTAATATGTGACCTGGTTTGTGTAGAGGGGGAGAGTAAAATGTGCATTGTGGAATGAAAATCAGCATAACACAATGGGAAGGGTCTCCCATCTCCTGATACCATCGTTTTCCATGTTGAGCATGATCCTTTCTTGCTCCCAGACTAAATTTTTAACTCTGTCAAGCTCTAACTGCATCTATGCCAATCGATCCTCCATAGAAGGCCTAGGATTGGAGCTGGAGGCCATGGATGCCAATCTGGAAGGAGTCTGCCTTCCTTTTCTACTAATACAATGAATCATTGGTATGAGAGAAGATGGTCTGCAGCACTGAATGTCATGGCCATAGAAATAGCCTTCACTTTCGGGGAGTTCACGTGGTTCCTGCCAGTAACGTCGAGAAGGGGGACTACTCCACGGTCTGATATTCCCTAATCAAAATAAGAGCTGAAAACTCCAGGAAATGATGGTTCTTGCCTGAATATCCAGAAAAAGGATTCGCTTCACTGCTATAAAGCGGATGGATGACATAAAGGAAAAGGATTCACTTCACTGCTATCAAGCGGATGAATGACATAAAGGAGTTGCTTTGACCCCATGACTCGCTGGTCAATTGGTTGAGAATCATCTATGTCAAGGGATGAATGAGAGTGTCTTGACCCCCATCAACTAATAGTGTACCCTTGCTCATAATCATTCCTTTGTTTTCTTCTAAATCCACCAAGATATTTAGCCCCCGAAGGATATGGAAGAACTAGACCTTCTTGAATTTGTGCAGCAGAAAACTAGTTTTCTTGAGAATTTTTCCTAAGTTAACCTAGCTTGGCTTCCTTTAAATTTTCAAGGCCTGGATAATTACCTTAGAGTCTCCCAAGACCATTAAGTTCTGAATATTTATGACTGCAGCTAGCCTTAGGCCTTGCTAGAGAGCGAAAGCCTCCTCTCTATTATTCGAGACAGAACCAACGCCCCATGCATAGGTCAACTCCATCATGCCATTAGGACCCAAAAGGATCCCTCCCCCACCTGCCACGCTTGGATTTCCCTTCGATGCACCATCGAAGAATAAGCAGTGCTCTTCTAGAGTTGATCTCCACTTTATAAAATCTTGTTCTTCCATATGGACTTCCCAACTAGCTCTCAAGACTGGGTTGGGATTTTTCCTGTGCTAATGGTTTGGGACAAAATCCTTAAGCCAATGGTCTTCATATGGATCCAAGAAGTCTTATTCTTGAGGGTAGTCTTAGATTCCAGTATCTCTCATAGAAAATCCTTTACCTTATTTGCGACCCAGATTGAGTTACAGCTTTCCTATTGGAAGAGTCTATTATTTCTTTCAAGCCAAATTTTCCACAAGGTAAATTTGGGAAGCCACATCCAACAGGTTTTGAGAAGGTCCTTTTTCCTCAGAAGGAACATGGATCATTTAGCCTAGATGTTAAGGAGATTAGGAATATTCGTGGGCAGAGAGAAATGAACTGGATCTAAATTCAAGACATTGTCCCAGACTTCTTTTGCGTATGGGCAAACTAGCAGCAAATGATCTATGTTTTCTTCCTCTTTCAATCACAACATGCATATGGAGGGGCCTTCCCAGCCTATTATTCTTAATTTTTCACTTGTCAAGATACTTTTGTGAGCCAGCGTCCAAGTGAACATGTCAATTTTGCGGATCGAGACAAAGGAATAGATTGTCTTCCAAGGAGTTGGATCTGGAGGGACATGCAGGATTTCCTGTAAGGACTTATATCTTGTAGCAACCGAGTACTTACCAATGGATGAGCTCCATCCTCTTTTTTCTTTGACTGAGGATTTAATGGGAGATTTCCCTTGAAGAACCTCGATCAGTCTTTTGGCTTCGATCTCCATCCTTTCTAGATAGTTCCCCAAGTCCCAGCCATTCCAACTGTGATCCTCATCATCTTCTCAGCAAGAGATGTCCCAGAGTGTGAGGTGATTGCTGGTCTAGAGCCATATTTTCATGTTGGCTAGGCCTATCTGATGATCAAGCGGAGGGTCCCCAAGGATTGAATCCTCCCATATTCTTATGCTCTTTCCATTTCCCGGAATCCAGATGAGCTTAGATTTCAAATGGTCAAGCGATCTAAGGTAGAGCAAGAAGATCGACGAGCCTCTTGGAACTTTTGGTGGTTGGTCCAAGAATCTTATCGGATTTTCATGAAAGTATTTTTTCCAAATAACTTGCTTACTCTAGGAGGATTTGCCAGAGATTAAATTCCATAGGAGTTTGGATCCCATAGCTAAATTCTGAGTGGCCACGTCTCGGATGTGAAGACCTTCTTCCAAAAGCAACTTTTTAATTTTATCCCATCTTACTGAATGAAGATTCCTCTTGTTCTTCCTTCTGCCTTTCCACAGAAATCTTCTCAACAAACCATCAATTTTGAGAGTGTTGGCTTTTGGAGCTAGGAGAATTGAATTCTGGTAGATTGGAAGACTTGTGAGGATCGACTTTAGCATGACCACTTCCCCACCAGGTTTAACCAAGTAGCTCCCCATGCTTGGATGCAGAGTTTCAATTTGTCTAGAAGGGGCAGCTAATCAGCCACCCTAGGTGAAAATTTGAAGATTGGAATTTCCAAATACTTGAACGATTCTCAGATCATGGTGCCTTCCATTTATAAAGCTTAGGTGATTTCCAGCATATCTCTTGGTGAGAAGTTCCAACTAAAGATCTTAATTTTTTGGAAGTTTATTTTATTGCATGATATATGTTTGTATCTGTCAAGTTCCTACATAAAATGCCTTGCAGAGATGACATTGCCTCCTCCCAGAAGCAGAGTGTTGTCTACAAACTACACATGATTGATGTCTTTGACATTTGTAACCATTCTAAGGCCTGATAGGGAATGGATCTGCTGGAAATGATCCAACTAGAAGCTTAGAACTAAGGCTTGGATGGCATATAGAAGAGGAGAAAATGGGAATCCTTTCCTTAGACCCCTTTAGGCTTGGAAGAAGTCAGCTGAGAATCCGTTCACCAATGGGGCAATCCAAGGAGAGGAAATACAGGCTTTCACCCACCTTATGAACTCTTTGGAAAACCCTAGTTTATCCATAACTATGAAAATGAAATAATGTCTAACTCTATCAAATGCATTAGCAAGATCCAACTTAATAACCATACCTTTTTCTTTTCGTTGACAGCTCGAGTGGATGGCTTCCTGCAACAACACTATGTTGTCTAGAATTTCATGCCCTTTGAATGAAGCCGCCTTGGTTTTCCGGAATAATGGCCGGCAAAATTTTCTTAACCTTGTTGGATATGATTTTAGTAACCAATTTGTAAACAGTATGCAAAGAGAGATTGGATGGAATCTACTGAAATTGCTTTCCCCTTTTTCTTTTGGAATTAGCGCTAAGAAAGCCAAATTTGTGCCTTCCGCGAGCTTGGAGCAGGTTTGGGATTTTCTGACCATTCTCAGCAAGTCTTGCTTAATGATTCTTCAGCATGCCTTATAAAACTGGGTCGTGAATCCATCGGGACTGGGGGCCTTGTCAACTTCCATGTGATCCAGGGCATTTTTGAGCTCTTGAATGAGTATTGGGGCTGTTAGACTTAGGTTATCCTCATTTTGCACAAGCTAGGGGACCTGTGACAAAGGATAGGAGTATGAATCAATGGGGACCTCATCAGGAACTGTGTACAGATCTTTAAAGAAATAATGGGAAACTTTCTTAATTCCTTCGAACTCCTTTGTCTCTTGTCCCTGATACTGATTTTCATTGACAGCTTTAAAGTGCTTGTGGGTTTCTGCTTGCTTGTGGAAGAAGCTCATATTCTTATCTCCAGCAAGGAGCCAAAGGATTATGGAGTTCTGCCTCCAGTATTCTTCCTCTTCATTGCAGGGCTGATGTAGCGAATTTTGGAGGTCAACTTCTTGGTTCCACAACTCCTGGGTCACAATGGTATCCTCCAGGGCCAACTGAAGAAGCTCGAGGGCCTCCTGGGTGTCTTTTCTTTTGAGGGTTGGAGACTTGATTGATTTAGCCCAGCTTTTCAAGGCTCTTTTAAGGCCTCTCAACTTTTATTCCCACACAAAGAACAGAGAGCCTTGGACCTATCTACTCCAGTCAGTAGAGACAATCTCCTGGAACCCTCCTTGATTAATCCAAATCGGGTTGAACCGAAATGGGAAGGGACCAAGGTTTCTTTCTAAGGAAAGATCTAGTAGAATGGGCTTATGATCCGAGATATAGTTAGGTAGGATTTTGGAGGTGGCCATTAAACCAAAGGTCAGGAAGGTGGATTGGAAAAGGAACCTATCCAATCAGGCTGCAATATGACCTGGGCCCAACCTTTTATTTGTCCAAGTGAACTTTCCCCGGGCTGGTTTGATGTCTTCTAGATCCCAATCCAAGATGATATCCTCAACCCATTCTCTTGTTGGGTCTTTGACTGGGAGCCTCCTTTTTTCTCCTGTATAGAGAGGGTGATGTTGAGATCCCTTACAATAATAACATTCTCGAGGTTGTGCATGCTAAGGAAGGCCTTTAAGGAGTCTCAACAGATTCTTTTCTCAGACAGCAGGGCAGGAAAATATAAATTAAAAATACTTAAATGGTGATTAGAGTCTTTGAGGAGGAATTTGGTGAATATCCAGTGGGTGTTGCTTTCTTCTTCAATGAGATCGAACTTTGAGCTGTCCCAAAAGGTGTCTATTCCTCCTTAGGCACCTCTTGAGCTTACTGCTTTTCCATGACCCTTTTTCTAGAAGGTTTTGCTTGCTTGGAGGAGATCAAAGTCCTCCATTTTCGTCTCCTGGATTAGAAGGATCTTAGGCATCGACATTCTAATTATAGATTTCAGGGATTCTTTTTTCAGTTTGTTGCCTAACCCTCTACAGTTCCAGGAGACGTATTTCATTATTTACTTGCTTGGGAAGATGTGGCTCCCTTTAGAGCCTGCCTTTTCTTTCTTGTGGTTTGGTTGTTTATCATACCTTTGATAGTTTTTTGGGACCCTTGCAGGACATCCAGATAGGTTTGTTCTTCTCTTTTTTTTCCTATACTTCCTTCTTGTGGTGGATATTTTTGGGGTGGCTTGGGAGCTGCTTGTTTCTGTTTCTCCACCGTCTGAGTACCCTTCTGACTCTGAGCTAAGGTTGATATGATCCTCCTCTATTTCCTTCTCCATTGGGGGCGTCCTATAGGGCTACAAGATCTGCAATTGTTTCTCCTTTTTCAATCTCCTTTGGATCCTTCTCTTGAACATCCGTAACCTTGAGGATTTTGAGTAAGGTTGAGGCTTCTTTTGGTGCTTCTTTGACTTCTAGAATGAGTTGTGGGCTTTCCGCATTGCCTGTGTTTTTCTTCTCTTTTGATTTTGGGGCTGATTTTCCTTTTTTAACCTTTTTCCATCCTTCTCCTCCCTCTTTGTCTGTCGGTTGTTCCTTTGGGAAGTTTCATTGAAAGTGGCCATGATCATGATAGTTCCTGCACTTGAACGAAATTTTTTCATAATCAAGCTTTTGGTAGTGATGACATGCACCCACCATAAGCTTAACGGATTCGGGAAGCCCAGCTTCAAGATCCACTTCCACACAGATAATTACACATGAGTATTGGTCTTTGTTGTCCTCTTTGTCTATGAAGCGACCTAGCCCATTCCCGATCTTCTGTAGGGATTGGAAGTTCCAACACTGGACATGTAGAGTGGGAAACTAGACCCAGACCAATACCTCTTTAGGAACATCGACTAAAGGATCAAATTCAAGCATCCATCTATTACGGTACAAACTTTGTGTCCCCATGAAATAATGGGTGCTCCTGAAGATAAGATCACAATCTTCTTTCGAGATAAACTTGAAAATGAATAAACCTCTGCCTACTGCATAACAAGTAATGTTGTTATGGAGTTGAGGTCTCCAATTTCGTTGGATCTAGTCATTGGTGGTTCTTGTTGAGGGCCAAAGCCCCATAAATTTCCCAACCAGGCCTCTTTATTCCAAATCCAAAGC
>LPNX010309997.1:260810-287233 GCA_001517045.1 Pseudotsuga menziesii | reverse complement strand
TTTAGGGTTTTCCTCCTTTTTCTTCATTATTTTTATTCCTTTTCTTCCCTTTTGGGGATTTTTGCTATTTTTGGAGGAATTTTGGTTATTTTTGGAGGAAGAAGGGGTTTTTAGGCCTTTTGGAGGCATTTTAGGCCTTTTAGAGCCTTTTTAGATGGTTTTATGGCCTTTTGGAGGCTTTTAGTGGGATTTTCAGGGAAATATGGTAGGTAAATGGACGAATGAGCCATGAAATGGGGTAGATGAGGTAGTTAACCATTTTTGGGTGTTAACAAAGGCGTTGCTGCTTCCGTGATGTCTTTGTCATTTTGGAAGGGTTTGGGTTATCCCATGTTGTCTCAATATGCCACTATGTTGATAGCTTTTGATGGTAGATCATTTTTTCCACATAGGATTCTTCCTTCTCTAGAGGTCCAATTGGGAGGGAAGACCATCGCGATCGAGGTCAAGGTGGTTGATGCACCCCTTGAATTGGATGTATAGTATGCAAGCCATATCTTATTCCCTCTTTTGAGTGATATTATTTCTGTTTAATGGGAATATTTTTACGATTGATCAAAATTCATTCCATAATCTGAGTGTCAATGCATCATCGAGAGCTTCTATCATGATTATCGATTATTCTCAGCCGACAACTAGGAGTGTGGGCGTAGGTGTGTATGCTTATCTTATGGGAACCTTTAGTTGTCCTATGGCCATTCTTATGATTGGGTGTAGTTTTGGTGGGGCTTCATCCTCATCAAATTTAGTGTCTTTTCACACCACCCATATGGAAGATCCTTGGTTTCTTCCTTCACCGAGTACTTCAATTGTTCCTGTTGAGACAAACGTGACGTTTCCTGCAACAATGGTGGCATATCAAGCGAATCTTAATCAGGTTGTAGAGCCTAGTATTTCCTCTTCATGGACAGAGGAGGAGGACCCATATGTGCTACCTACATGGGTAGTAGATTCATCTCACTCACATGATTTACTCGATGATTTTTTTCCATCGAATGAAGCTATTCTTGAGGCCATGTCTGTGGTTGAGCGACCTTGGGAAGAGTTGCATCTTCGATCATATTTTCTTCCTAAGCTCGATCGTATGGAGTGTGAAGACTTTAGGGAGATTCTTAGTGAGAAGATTGACATCCCCATGGTTCCATTAAGCTCTCCTAGTCAAATGGCTGATGGAAACATTGCTAATTTATCACCAACAATTCCTATCAATATTTCTTGTGATCCTCGCAAGGTTGAGAATGTCTACATTGGGGCCGGTTGTTCCCTCGATGAGATCAAGGAGTGTACTGAGCTGTTTAAATAGTTTTGTGACATTTTCGCTTGGTCATACAAAGAGATGCCAGGTATAGACCCTCATATTGTTGAACATGAGATCAAAGCATATCTAGATGCAAAACTGATTCAACAATGTTTACGTGTAGTGAATCCTAGAAAAGCATCCTCCATTAAAGATGAGATAGAAAAACTAATGAAAGTTGGTTTTATCTATACCGTTCCCTTGACAAAGTGGGTTTCAAATCCTGTTCCGGTGGATAAGAAGCAAGGAGCGATCCGTATATGCACTGATTTCTGTGACTTAAATCGTGCCTATCCTAAGGATAATTTCCACACACCATTTATTGATCATATTTTGGATGAGTGTGCAGGAAGTGAGGTATTTTCCTTTATGGACAGTTTTTCTGTATATAATTAGATTTAGATTAAGCCCAAGGATCAACATAAGACCACATTTATTTGTCCTTGAGGTACCTTTGTATATCGGAAGATGCCCTTCGGCCTTAAAAATGTCGGAGCCACATTTCAACGAGCCATGACCTTTATATTTCACGATCTTAAAAAGATATTCGAAGTATATTTGGATGATCTCGCTGCTCACTCTCATTTGAGAGTGCATCATCCATATCATTTGAGATTAGTGTTTGAAAGGTGCTGCCATTACCAAGTTCGTTTGAATCCTCACAAGTGCATGTTTTTTGTGACCGTTGGTATTTTACTAGGATTCATCGTATCCAAGGAGGGTATAAGAGTTGATCCCTTAAAGTTTGAGGTAATACTTCAATTGTTTCCCCGGCATAATATTAGACACCTTCAATTTTTACAAGGCATGGCACACTTTTTGCAAATATTCATGGTTAATTTTTCCAACTTGACTAAAGGATTTATGTATCTTTTGAAGAAGGACACCCCCTTTTACTGGGATGAGCGATCCTTAGCAACGTCCCCCGTGCTTAGTCCACCAGACTATAGCCATGATTTCTTGATTTATGTGGCCATGTCTATGGAGACAGTTGGTATGGTTTTGGTTCAGGAGGATGAGGAGCTCCATGAGCATGCCATATATTATTTGAGCTGAAACCTTATAGAGGTGGAACTTCGCTATTCCCATGTGGAGAAGCTAGCCTTGGCTACCATTCATGCGGTTCAGTGTTTGAGTCATTACATTGTCCTTCGCCAAACCTTGGTGATAGACCATATCAATCCATTTTAATTCATCCTCACTAGAAGGATTATTGGGGGAAAATACAATAAATGGATTGTCATTTTGCAAGAGTTTGATCTCGAGTTCGTTTCGGTGAAATCGTTGATTTTTGTGGAGCTTATATCCGATTTTCCAAGTTTTGAGGAGGAAGAGGTTTATGAGGATTCTTTTGTTGATGAACATATTTTCCTCATATCAACTATAGACCCTTGGTATGGGGATATCATTGTATATTTGCAAACATTGAAGGTCCCTGCTCACCTTTCACAGGATGAGCGACGATGATTACGTCATGTAGCTAAGAACTACCTTATATTGGATAACACTTTGTCCCACCGTGGGGTAGATTCCATTTTGCCTCATTGTTTAACCCATGATGAGGCTAAGGTTGTGCTGAATTATTGCCACTGAGGGGTGTTTGGTGGTCATTTATCTGGGATTTCTACAACCCAAAAATCTTGAGAGCAGGCTATTTTTGGCCGTCCATATTCAAATATTGTGTTAATGTAGTCAAGAAATGCCACCCTTTCTAGTTGTTTGCACATAATATGCACTCGTGTACAGCCTTGTTACATCCTATTGTCACCGACGGTCCCTTCACCAAGTGGGGGCTTGATTTTATGGATTGCAACCCAGCTTCGGCTATGGGGAATCATCACATTATTGTGACTATTGATTACTTCATGAAATGTGCAGAGGCTATTCCCAGAGTTAAATCCAACGGTGAGATAGTCACGCATTTCGTTTTCAACCAGATTATCACCCGGTTTGGAATTCCTAAAGAGCTTGTCACTGACCATGGTAGGAAATTTTAGAATAAAATGATGGAAGAGTTGGCTTCCAAGTTAGGGTATAAGAAAGAGCATTCATCTTCTTATTACCCTCAGGTGAATGGACAAGTTGAAGTAGTGAACAAATCACTTAAGTCTATTCTCCAATGAACCATCACATAAAGCAACACTAATTGGCATATCATGTTATATCCTGCTTTGTGGGCCTATAGAACCGTAGTTAAGACTGCCACTGGTTTTTCTCCATATCAACTTGTGTATGGGGTGGAGTTAGTTTTACCGGTTGAATGCAAAATCCCTTCTCTAAATCTAGTTGTGTAGCTTTTACCTAACACTTCTACATTTGAAGCGCGTTTGGTCCACTTAGAGCAGCTTGATGAGCAGCGCTAAGATGCCTTAGTGGCTCTAGAGGTTAACAAGTGTCACGTCAAGGTCCAATATGATAAGTCTGTCCATCCGAGGAAGTTTAGTGAAGGTGACTTGGTCCTTTTGTGGGATCAAGCTAAGGAACCCTTGTGGGAAAAGAAAATTAATCCCATGTGGCATGGTATTTACATGGTTAAACAAGTCTTAGATAAAGGTTCCTACAAGCTGGTTGATTATGAAGGGATAGCCTTGGAGGAGCCTAGAAATGGGCTCTATCTCAAAAAATACTATGCATAATATTCAGCTAGGGATGATTGTTGTATATTATTTTATAATTTTGCATTACATAGTTAGGTTTTCTTATGGTGATCAGGTTTGTTGATTAGCTTTTGTTTCTTATGGCAGATGTCGATGGAGTCTTCCATTTACATAGGATTAGTTGATGGTGCTAGCCGCCACACTCAAAACTTAGCTTCAACTGCTTGGGTGATCTATAATCCTATGGGTCAAGTATTGTCTTCAAGAGGCGTATGTTTACAGCCCTATTCAAACAATGTTGTTGAATATAGCAATGTCATTCAGTTATGGCATGATACCATTTCACATGGTGTTCATTCTGCAGAGGTATGTCTTGATTCACAGTTAGTGGTTTCACAGCTTAATGGCTTGTATCATATTAGGGATCTGACATTATTATGAATATTCTTACGTGTTAGATTGCTAGAACGAAAATTTGAGAATATTGTTAGATTTTTAACATTAAGCTAGCATAACATTAGGATCTTTAACTAAGAGAACAGCAAGCACAACAATCAAACACAAGAGACAATGAACATAGTGTTTTTCCTCAAGGAAACGATAAATGGAGAAAACCTCGTGACTTCCTCAAAGATAGAATCAACACCAAAAGTAAAACCCCAAAACAGTAAGATGATCTCCCAACATCAGTAACCTCTTTCTTCCTTTACCCGGTGTCTTTCTCTTCCTCAGCTATGTGCTACAACTGAGTGTGAGTGAGTGTGTGATAAATAGAGAGGCTAGCTCTCTATTTATACTAATTCCTAACTTGAATAAACCCTACTAGGGCCGACCTCTCTAAGAGAGTCTAATAACCCTAGTTCCCCGAAACTGCGGGGACTTTAACCCTTAGACAATAGGAGGGTTACCCACCTTGACTTGACATGACTTGTTTACATTATAGAAACTCCTGATAGGAACATTGGGGCATGAAATGACTCAAGTACATTACAAATACATTCCATACTAAACATCGGGTTACAATACATAAGAAATACAAGTGAATACATTCCAAAGTTACAATTACATCAACACTCCCTCTTAACTAGGAAGGTATTCTCTTGACAGAATTTAATAGCACAAGTCTTTTTCTCTGTATCACTTGGGTCATCGTCAAGCTCTTGTAATTTTCATCTTCAATTCATCTTCATCTTCAAGTCATCTTTCATTATCAGATCTGGATCATCATCACTCGATCTGGATCATCACTGGACATCATCATTGGATCTGGATCATCACTCGATTGAGATCATCACTGGACATCATCATTGGATCTGGATCATCACTCAATCTGGATCATCCCTGGACATCATCACTGGATCTGGATTATCACTCGATCTGGATCATCACTGTTGAGTCATCATCACTGGATCTAGATCCTCACTCGATCTGGATCAGTACCACAGGTGCTATCTCATGATTCTTCTCATCATAGGAAGTTCTACAGAGCCATCCATTTTTCATGTTGGTTGTAGGCCTAGCCTCCATGTAGTTCTTTCTCAGCACTTATATATGACCCTAAGTCAGAATGGCCCATCCAGCACTTACATCTGACCTTGACTCGTCAGAAAGGCATGCCCAGCACTCACATCTGACCATGAGAGGAACTTAATCCCCTCATCATGTCAGAATGTCCCAGCCCTTACATCTAACCATGGAAGGAACCTCATCCTCTCCCATGTCAGAATGGCACAGCCCTTACATCTGACCTACTTTTCAGAATGGCCCATCACTTATATCTAACTTACTCATTAGAATGGCCCAGCACTTATATCTAACCTACTCCTTAGAATGGCCCAGCACTTATATCTGACCTACTCATCAGAATGGCATGCACTCACATATGATCTTGTAGGAACCAATCCTATAGTCACATCAAAATGGCCCCTAGTCCCATACTGAGCTACCTGGTAACTGACCAGGTGCCTCCATTCTCCCATAGAATGGCATCATCCCTTATATCTGATCAAGTGGGAAACAATCCCTCAATCACATCAGAATGGCCATGCACTCACATATGATCATGTAAGACTACATCTTATAGTCATTTCAGAAAGGCCCTCGGTCCCAAACCAAGTATTCTTGGTAACTAACCAGGCACCTCCATTCCAAGAATGGAAACATCCCTTACATATGATCATGTAGGAACCAATCCTATAGTCATATCAGAATGGCTCATCACTCATAAATGACATGGAAGGATCCAATCCTCTCACCATGACAGAATGGCTCAGCCCTTACATTTGAACATGGAAGGAAATTAATCCTCTCACCATGTCAGAATGGCTCAGGGTCTCATCATTTCTCCTTGGAGGAAACCTTGATCTGGAGAACACCAATATTCTCCTTGAAGTACTCTAACTTCACCCTAGCCAATGGCTTTGTCAACAAATAAGCTATCTGTTCCTTCGTCACAACATATTGGAGCTTCACTGCTCCTCTCTACACCATATCCATGATATAGTGATACTTGATCTCGATATGCTTTGACTTGTCATGGAACATGACTGGATTCTCTGAAAACTTCACACAACTCTGGTTTTCATAATATATACAAGTAGCATCCAACTAGAGATCAAATAAACCAGACAGTATCTTCCTCATCCATACTGCCTCACAACTAGCTAAACAAGTTGTGGCATGCTCTACTTCAGTTGTACTCAGTGCCACACAGGATTGCTTCCTGCTAAACCAAGAGATCACACTTGATCCCATACTGAAGCAACACCCTAAAGTGATCTTCCTATTGATGGCACTACCTGCCCAATATAAATCAACATAACCCTCCAGGATAATCTTCTAACTTGCCTCATACTTGATCCCATAATCAATTGTACCCCTCAGGTACCTCAGAATATGCTTTGCAGTAATCAAGTGAACATGTCTCGAATCTGTCAGGAATTGGCTCAAAGTGTTCATAGCAAAGTAAATGTCTGGTCTCATGTTCCTTAGATGCATCAAGGACCCAATCATTTGATGATACATTGTAGCATCAACTGCTTCTGATGAAGCATCACTCAATAGCTTCAAGTTCGATGCCATAGGTGTGGCCATAGCCTTGTAGTCCATCATCCCAAACCTCTTCAGGATCTCTACTGCATACTTCCCTTGTCTGAGGGATATTCCATCTGCATTCTACCACACCTCCATGCCTAGAAAATACTGCATCATTCCCACGTCCTTCATTTCGAACTTGGCAGCAATCTTTCTCTTCGTATCAGCAATCAACCCATCCATACCTTATACAAATAGATCATCTACATATAGTAGGAGCATCACTGGGTTGCCATCTTCAACCTTGTAGTAAAGGTTGGAATCTGCTTTACTTTTTGTAAAGCCCAAACTGGATAGAAAGCTATCAATTCTTTCGTACCATGTCCTGGATGCATGTTTCAAACCATACAGGGATTTCTTCAATCTACATACATGAGACTCCCTGTCATGTGTCTCAAAACCAAGTGGTTGTTCTACATACACTTCCTCTTCTACTACACCATTCAATAAGGCAGTCTTGACATCCATCTAGTGTATCCTCCATTTCATCACTGTAGCCAAAGCAAGATCTAATCTGATGGAAGTGTATCTGGATACAAGTGCAAAGGTTTCTTCATAATCTATTCCTTCTTCCTGGGAAAAACCATAAGCCACGAATCTTGCTTTATGTTTTTTCTATCCTACCATCTGCAGCATGCTTGATTTTGTAGATCCATTTGGAAGTTACAACTGACTTCACTTTTGGTCTTGGGACAACATCCCAAACATCATTTTTCATGATCAATTGATACTCTTCGATCATAGCATCCTTCCATTCTTTCCATTCTGTCTCTTCTTCATAATTGGAAGGTTCTTTATCGATGAAATCACATAGTAATGCTACATATCCGGAGCAGGATCTAGTCCTCTTTATTTCTTTATGATTCTCTTTTGGAGCCCCATATTTTTCCGCACCTTGGATAGCTTCTCGTACCCAAGCAAGTTTCCTCTTGTGAGGATTCTTCTCTTGAGGTGGATCTATAGGTATTTGTGGTTCTTCAAATTCTCAATCTTCTTCTTGAGTTTCTTCATTCATGGTTCTGTCATGAATTCTGGGTGCTTCTACTTCTTCAGTTTCTTCAATAGGTTTCTTCATGGATTTGTTGTAAGTTGTATCTTCATCAAATGTCACATCCCTACTGATGTTAATCTTCTTGAATCCTGGGAAATATCTTCTATAACCTTCGATATTTCAGAGTCTCCCACAAATATACCCTTCTCTTCTCTTTTGGAATGTGTATGTACATAGGACAGCCGAATATTCTGAGATGGATGACTTCTAGTTTCTTGCAGGAGAATACTTCTTCAAGAGTCTTGTTCTCGAGTACTCTGTGTGGAGTATGGTTTTGTACATACACCGTTGTTCTGGCAGCTTTTGCCCAAAGATGCATAGGAAGATATTGATCATGAAGCATAGCTCTTACAGCTTCCATGATAGTTCCGTTCTTCTTTTCTGCAATCCCATTCTATTGTGGATTATAAGGAGTAGACAACTCCCTCTCAATCCCTGAGTCTTTGCATAACTCTTTGAATTCATTTGATGTGAATTCTTCACCATTATCTGATCGAAAGGTCTTAATCTTCTTTTCAGTGTGATTCTCGATCAAGGATTTGAATTCCTTGAACTTGCTAAATACTTCATCTTTGTTCTTCATGAAGTAAATCCATGTCTTCCTAGAAAAGTCATCACTAAAGGAAACATAGTATACATACCAGCTTAATGGCATTGATGACATTGGTCCATAGACATCGAAGTGGATGATTTCCAAGATTCCTTTTGCTTTGCTCTCACTACTTGGAAAAGTCTTCTTTGTATTCTTTCCTTTCGCACATCCTTTGCAGACCCTGTCATGTTTTGCTTGAATTTTTAGAAGACATTCAACAACTCTGCTTGCAAGTGGTAGTGCTCTGTAATTCACATGTGCAAGCCTTCTATGCCAAAGCTCATTTGTCTCTATTGTGTCATGGACCAAGGCTTGTTATGGATGGCCCTTTAATTTGTAAAATCCTCCTTCTTGTTCTCCAATCATTACTACATCATCGATAGTCTTTCCTTTTGGCCACATGATGACTTGACCATCTATAAATGCAACCCTTATTCATTTTGCATCTAATGCAGATATGGAGAGAAGGTTCTTCTTTAGTCCTGGTATAAACAACACTTCTTTCATTGTCATAGACTTTCTAGAGTCTAGCTTATAGGAGGATTCCCCACTACCTTTTATTGGATATTGGTAGTCATCTCCGAGCTTCACCTTGTGAGGTGATTCATGTTCTGATAGTCTCACAAAGGTTTCCTTGAATCCTGTCATATGCTTGGAAGCCCCATTGTCTATAAGCCAATCATTGCTTCCATGTGTGATATTTCCCGTGAGAGTAGAAATCAAAACATTTTCTTCATCACTTGAAGAATCTTCACTTTCATATTTGGTCTTCTTTGTGTAAGGTTCATCATCCTCTGTAGCATGAGCATGATGTCTTCTCGTGTTGTTTTTCTTCTTGTGAGAGCTCCTTTTGCTTTTAGGACAATCTCTTGCAAAGTGTCCTATTTCATCACAAGTATAGCATTTGAGTTGAGATTTCTTGTGAGAAGAGTGCTTACCTTTAGAATGATGATGATGATGGTCCCTTCTGGGTTTCTTGGATTGAACTATGAGAGCTTGATCTTCACTTCCCATATTCTCTTCTCGAGCTGCTATCTGAGCTTCTTATTGTGAACATTCTTCCCCAAGTCTGTTGAACTTGACTAACTTCTTTCTGGCATAGATCCCTTGAATGAAAGAGTCCCATGTCCTAGGGAGACCATTCAAGGTGGTCATTACAATCTCTTCATTTTCCACTTCTTCATCTACTGCTTCCAGTTGTTCCTTGATCTAAGAAAATCTAGTGAAGTAAGAATGGATGGTCTCTGCATTTTGAATCTTCACGTTCTTCAGTTGGTTTCTCAGAGTCATCTTTCGGTTTATGTTCTTCCCTTCAAACAATTTTGTTAGGGAAGCAAACATAGCTTTAGGTGTCTTCAGGGAGGACACTTGTGGTATGAGGTGATCCTTGATTGAATCACCAATAATCCTCTTTTCCATAATCAACTTCTTCTTGTGTAAGGCCTTAGCCTCATCTCCCTCTAGAACTAGAACCTCCTCATTGATATAGGAGTCCAACTCATTTTCTTCTAGGACCAGGGAGATCCTATACTTCCAAGCTCAGAAGTTATTAGCTCCCTCAAGATTTTCATCAAGCTTGGTATGATGAGACATCTTTAACTGAGAACCTCAAATGGAAATACAAAATATTTAGATCTTACCAGGTCAAGATGTCGGATCTGGATTTGGAGCTGAAATCCTACAGTGTTGGTTTAAGAGGAAATTAGGGTTTTGCTTTTCCAGATTTATATCCAAAAAAATGCTTTGAATTTGATCCCTAACTTTGATTTTGGGGAGGAGATCAATCTAGGCCTGGGCTCACTAAAAAAATTCCTCTTCTGTGAAAAGCCCTAATTTCTAGTAGTAGTGTCAGGTCCAAAACTAAAAAACCTCAGAATTGGATTCTGTTTCAACAGAAAGATGTGCCCTAGGGAGGAGAGTTATTCCACCCTACTTTTGTTGAAAATCTGTGGAGAGAGATCCACAAAACAGGAAGCCCTAGTTCCCATAGATGCACAGTGTCTTATTCTCAGGTTAGCTATGATACCATGTTAGATTTTTAACATTAAGCTAGGATAACATTAGGATCTTTAACTGAGAGAACAACAAGCACAACAATCAAACACAAGAGACAATGAACACAGTGTTTTTCCTCAGGGAAACCATAAATGGAGAAAACCCTGCAACTTCCTCAGAGATAGAATCAACACCAAAAGTAAAACCCCAAAACAGTAAGATGATCTCCCAACAGTAGTAACCTCTTTCTTCCTTGCCCCAATGTCTTTCTCTTCCTCAGCTATGCACTACAACTGAGTGTGAGTGAGTGTGTGATAAATAGAGAGGATAGCTCTCTATTTATACTAATTCCCAACTTGACTAAACCTTACTAGGTCTGACCTCTCTAGGAGAGTCTAATAATCCTAGTGCCCTGAAACTGCGGGGACTTTAATCCTTAGACAATAGGAGGGTTACCCACCTTGACTTGACATGACTTGTTTACATTATAGAAACTCCCAATAGGAACATCGGGGCATGACATGACTCAAGTACATTACAAATGCATCCTGGAATAAACATCGGGTTACAATACTTAATAAATACAAGTGAATACATTCCAAATTTACAATTACATCAACAAATATAACATACATCCATGTTCTAATAATTTTTAATCAAGTTGTTGAATCATATGCTAACTATGTGTTAGATTGGCATTTGTTTCATAGACCATAAGAATATCTCAAACCCACATTTTACACACATGTAAATAAAATAAAATCGATCATCATAAAAAAAATTGCATTAACATCCAAAAATTGACGTCATAATATATAAGTGTCATATACAAAATTGGGGCTTCCGAACCACCAAAATATACTAGAAGGTCATCCAAAAATGAATACACTCAGGTCTCTAAGCCTGAGGTGGAGGGGTGTTTTGATCATGATAGAGAACTACATTTCTAGCTAGCCATTGAAATACTCAAACCCATGCTCATGGTACACCAACCATCTGGCATTGCATGGCCTCAGGCAAGTCCTTGACTTGCGCCATGGGTACCTTGTGTGTCAAACGAACAAAGTTCATGTGGATGCTTTGGAGCGTCTGCTCTGCATCCGCACCCATGATATCATATCCTATTCCCCTTCGTTGATGACGAGGGAAGCCTTCTGGTCGTCGTGGTCCTACATCTGCATATACATGACAGATTGTCACTATGTGTCATCACATCAAAACATGTCTTTTGAGTTAATATATAAAAAAAAAACACAAAAAAATAAATAATTTAAAACTCAAAAAGTGGGTTTGGGATTCTTTACCTATGTCACCATAAGATGCTCCTGGTGGTATCGAAATATCTTGGTCTCCATGGAATTCTATCCCTGCATAGGGGTAGTTGTCTATGGAAATGATTTGTCTCTGCCACCATGGAAAGAAATATGCGAGGTAGGGGTTAGCCACCCTACCTTTGCCCAGTTTGCGCATAGCGTTTGCCCAACGTCATTGGGCTAGATCCCAGACTCCATGTGGAGCAATGTCTACCCTAGGGCTTAGCCCTAGCACCCACTAAAAGAAAAACATGATAAGTATACTGCTGAACCTGAATTTCTACACCGTTCCCATCTTGCAGTCACTGAGCTATTGTTTCATGTTGCTCAGTAGCGTAGTACTCCAGTCATACACTATAGGTCGCATGCACTCTATGTTGGGGCGTGGACCTTGAAGGTCCTTAATTTTGGCAACTCCACAGTTTTGGTGCGAAGCTTGTAAGCGGAGTTGTGGTCCAAAATAGTCTTAGGGGCTTCGGAGTTGGGTCGAATCCCCTCCTTTTGTAAATATCCCTCTTTATGTAAATGTCCCATCGTTAGTACCCATGGTATTGTAATAGTGCACTTGTATAAATAGGCACTTATGTAAAGCAGTCAAGTACGATTTGTGTTATGAGAATGATGTAATGCGAAGAAGCTAAGGTCTATTTTTGAGTTTAAGGTTAAGTCCCAACTAAGTGTGTGGACTACCTCTGCAACTGAGTGCGCAGTGGGTTTTGGAAGAAAGGTTTTGCAGCTAAGTGCGCAGTTTTGGGTTGTTGAGAAGATCTGCAGCTGAGTGCGCAGATCAGAACTGTGTGTTTTGTACATTGTTGAATATAAACACAGTTCTGTGGACGTAGCCCCTACACTAGGGGTGAACCACGTATATCTTGTGTTGTGGTGGTTCTTTTGATTTTGTGCTATTATGTTTTTATGCATTTGATAAGTAGATGAATGATAAAGTAAGATAAATTGCTAAGTAGTAACTTCGTTGTGAATTCCCAGTTAAGGGTTAAGCAAGAAACTGTCTTTTTATCTAAACTGTGAAGCCATTTAAGTGAATGTCAAAGCTCTATATTGCATAATTGTTCTTTGTTAAGGATAAAGGTACAGTAATATCCCTCTTTCGCCTACAGAAACCTAATTCTACGGCACCCCATAGCTGTTTTGGGTGAGATTGCAACCTGTTCACAGGTTGTTGCCGAAAGGGCCAACATTGTGGGTCTGTTTGTTGGTGTGAAGATAAAAGCATAAGAACCTGGGCCTTCCCTCTGCTCAACAAATTAGTTCCATTTACGGTTGAACCAGTATCTGCTCAAGAGGGATCTACGTCGTACCTGGAGGGATATGTTTTGGAGGCCCTCAGTAAAAGAAATCAGTGACTGGGTTGAAGATACTTATCTGAAATTTGCTGAACAAGAAAATAAGGATCCTCGTCATAGCTCAGACGACTTCTTGCAAAGGTACGTTTTTATTGATATTTATGAAATTTTATTTGGTAGTATCCACATAGAATTGCACCAGTGGTTATCCAGGTTGACAGAAAGAAAGACAAACTTCAAAGAAGACCAGTCTCCTGACTGGACCCCAGAAAGAATTAAGCTGTTGAAAAGTGTGAACAACGCAGTGTCAAGAGCTGTTGACTTCTGGACAACGTGAACCCTTGAAGCATTTGTGATGGAGTTCACCATCGACACACATACTTATTTCAGCGAAGGAGAAAGACAGTTTTTCAAAGGACCAAGGGGTAAGTACCTGAATTCATTAAGTCTAAAAATTAAAATGCTCTTGGATGAGAAAGGAATATTGCTTATCCAATCAGATTGCTAGATTTATTGCTACTAACCTATGTTTGGAAGTGAAAGTGACTTCGATGAGCAAAGTGGTTTGCTTCGCAACGGTAAAAGATACAAGAGAAATTTTGGATCCTATAACCTAGGCTAGAATACTGATTATACCTCTTTAAGTCTAGAAGAATCTGAATCTGAAGAAACCCCTTTTGTTAGAAACCCTCCTATCACTCCACAGTGAAGATCTGTTATCCCTGAGAACCCTTCGCAGTTTGAATGTAACCCTAACCCGAGTAGTCCTGTCGCAGGTCAGTCTACCTCAATAAGTTCCCTCCCCCCTGTTACCAGTCCTCCTCCTCCCCCTCCTCCCCCCCCTCGATCCACTATGGCCCATGTAAATGATGATATCAAGCTCCCAGTATTTAAAGGAACTGGATCAGAGGATCCAGAGCAGTTTTGGTTCTTATGCGAAGCTGTTTGGACTACTAAGAATATTATGGATCAAAATACAAAAAGAGCGCAGCTAGTCACCTCTTTCAAAGACCGAGTTTTGACCTAGTTTATGAAGTTTTCCAATACTCAGAACTATGCCTTGGCTGATATTAAAAAATCAATGATCAAAGAATTCAAGAATCCTAAGTCAGAGTCACAGTGTATAACTGAACTAAAAGAAATTCAGCAGAAGCGAGGTGAATCAGTTTGGGACTTTGATCAGAGGTTCAAGGTTCTGTTGGATCAAGTTAGCTTCACTATTGGACCAGAACAACATAAAGAATGGTTCATCGCAGCACTGTTGCCTCGTATCAGGACTCCACTTATGCAACAGAAGGTTGCTGATCAGCACGAGGCATTGGAAATTGCTATGAAACTTGAAACAACTCCTGTTGGAGATAATTCTAGAATAGCCCAGATACAGGCACAGTTAGCAGAAATGGCTTTGGAGATTCGCGACATGAAAAAAGGGAAATTTATTTGAGAAGAGGTTTGGTGTACACGATGTAAGAAAGAAGGTCATGACAAAGAACAGTTTTCTGCATTAAGAAATTATTTGAATACTAGTGCACCGAACCCGTTTAACCCTAATGTCCTATATTGTGAGATCTGTAGAACAACTGTCCAGCATCGACCTAAATATTTCTATCTGCTACAGAGATATGTTCAAGTACCTAAGAATCCCTACTGCAAGTTCTGTAATTCAATTGGCCACAACGAAGATGAATGTCATAGCTTTGACCTCATGAGAGAGCGAACCTATGATGCTTATAGGGTACAACCCGATGCACAAGGTAGTGATGGATATGGTTACCATGGTGGTACACTAGTCGAGGTAATTTCAGAGATCATGGTCATGGTGGTATGCCTGGAAGAGGTCGAGGCCAGGTTATTTGCTATAACTGTAATCAGGCAGGACATGTAGCTAGAGACTGTCAAAACCCAACTACGACATGTCGATATTGCAGGGAAGTAGATCATGTCATTGATCAATGCCCACAGTTGATAGCCAAGATACAAGAAAGAAATGGCACTCCTACTCAGAATGTTCAGATGATTGATGTAGAGAAAAGACCTATCCCAGCCCTTAACGTTGTTACAAGGAGTGGAGCTACGACGCAGGTGCTGAATAAGGGGAAACAACCTGATGAGGCTTGGGTCTGTAAGACCCCAGATAAAATTCCAGCCTTCGATGTTGGAAGAGAAAAAGGAACATTTATTGAAGCTAAAAAATACTTTGCTGATTCGAGAACATCAGTAGCAACTACGCAACAGCATCACCAGTAGTTACAGTTCCAAGAAGGTTCACCGGATCAAGTAAGTACATTGACATCATTTTTACAGAGTTGTATGAAGCTATTAAGAAATTAGAATGCTTTGAATGAGTTACATAAAGTTATTGCATCTTGCGAACCTCAGCGAAGCTCTGATAGGGGAAAAATTGTTAATAGAGTTAGAAGGACTGGAAGAGAAATGAGATTGCATGCTCAGATAGGAGATTATGACATGAATGATATCATTTTAGACCTGGGATTAGAAGTGAATGTATTAACTAAGCAGACATGGGAACAAATGGGAAAACCTACACTTGAATGGTCCCCTATACAGCTGAGATTAGCCAATCAGCAGAAGATTGTGCCCTTGGGAAGATTCCCTAGTGTACCAGTGGATATTGATGGAGCCAGTACCTTAGCAGATTTTGAAGTCATTGAAATAATTGATGATAGCAACCCTTATCCAGCCTTACTAGGAATTCAATGGGCAACAGACAATTATGCAGTAATCAACCTTAAGAATAGAAAGCTGACTTTTGAAGGAAAAGGCTTGAGAGTCATAGTACCATTGGACCCTTCTCAAGGAGAAAGGTATACAGAGCCAGTCAGAGATGAATATCAGGATGTTTTGGATCATATTTACAACATCACAGCTAAAGAATAAGACTATGTTAACCCTACTACTGAAGGTATAATGGATTGGCAGTGTGATAGTTCTTGCATGACTGATTCAGACGAACGCCTAGAGAATTGGCAGAATCGACTTTATGAGCTACATGAACATCGATGTGCCAGAATTACCAAGTCTCTCAAATAGGTTGGCTCACAGACAAGAGTCTTACCTACTTTTGATGGCTTGAGAGACCCAAAATATTTTATTGTACAATTCTCAGAGCAAGTACCAGATTCACAAAAAATGGAGACTCTAGATTCAATATTCAGAGCCACAGCTGCCAGATGGTGGAATGGTCATAAAAATTATATTCATAGTTGGGGAGCTTGTCAAAAGTTTCTTTGCCTGAGATTCATGGATCAACCTCAGAAGGTACGAAGAAGATTTAATGGTAAGACTAGCCCTCAGGAACATTTGGAACAGTGTTATGAAACATGGAAGCATGTACCTTGTGAAGAATGGGTACATAGGTTTGTACACACTCTGGAACCTATAGCAAAGAAATGGTATGCAGAGGTGGAGCTTCGCCACGGTACTGTAAGTTGAGTTAGCCTTGTTGATAGTTTTGTGCTCACATTTTCTATTAATGAGGTTTTCCCTGCTTTGGATTCAGCTATTAGGTTGATCCATACTATGGTGTTTGATGATAAAGAAATAGCCGAGTACCAACCTGATTGGAAGGAGCAAGAAGCTAATGCAGTAGAATGCTATAACCTCGCCATTGATGAAGACGATGACCCTCACAACATTAATATTCCTTAGTCAGAAGGACATTGTGAAGTACATGGACCAGTAGTCGAATCACCTGAAGTAACTCAACCCTTGAAAACAAGGAAAGTAAACATTGGATTAGAAGAAATTCCTAAGTACGCTACCATTGGAGATTATTGGGACGAAGAAATGGTGAGCAAAGTGACTGAACTCCTCCATGAGTATCAAGACTTATTTCCGACGAAGTTCTTAGAAATGAAAGGTATCCTTGGTGATATAGGAGTGATAAAAATACCTTTGAGAGCTGATGCGAAGCCTGTGAAGCAGCGCCCTTATAGGATGAACCCTAAGTATAAAGAAAAAGTCAGGATGGAGCTAGATAAGATGCTCACTGCAGGAATCATTGAGCCTGTCGAAGATTTTGAATGGGTCAGCCCTATGGTGGTACAAGAAAAGAATACCAAGGGAGAAATCAGAATCTATGTTGATCTGAGGAAGCTGAATGATGCCTGTTTACATGATCCTTTTCCTACTCCCTTTACAGATGAAGTTTTAGACAATGTCGGAGGTCAAGAAGTGTATTCTTTTACTGATGGATTTTTAGGTTACCATCAGATCATAATTACTCTAGAGGATAAACATAAAACAACCTTCGCTACAGAAATGGGATCTTTTCAGTATACTGTTATGCCCTTTGGATTGAAGAATGCACCTGCTATGTTTTCCAGAGTAGTCATATCTGCATTTAAGGAATTTATTCATAAGTTCTTGGAAGTTTACTTTGATGATTGGACTATCTTTGGTTTATTGAAAGATCATATAGCCAGTTTAAGACTTATGATGGACAAGTGTAGACAGCATCAGATTTCACTGAACCTGAAGAAGTGTATCTTTTGTGCACCTTTTGGAATTCTGCTAGGTCACATTGTATGCAAGCAAGGATTGATGGTGGATCCTGTGAAGATAGCCATTATTGTAAACTTACCACCTTTGAATTCTGTTAAGAAACTTCTCACTATGCTTGGTAATACTAGATATTACAGGAAATTCATTAAAGGATATGCTCAGATTACAGCCCCTATGGAAAATAAATTGAAGAAAGATATCAAGTTTGAGTGGAAACCTGAATGTCAGGTTAGCTTGGACATTTTGAAAGAAAAGATGGTAACTGCCCCTATCTTAGTATTCCCTGACTGGAGTAAGGAGTTTCATGTTCATGTCGATGCATCTTCCATTGCTTTAGGTACAGTATTGGCTCAATCAGGTGAAGGTAATATTGATCACCCCATTGCTTTTGCAAGTAGAAAATTGTCCACAACAGAAAAGAATTATACTACGACAGAATGAGAAGTTCTAGCTATGGTTTATGCTTTGCTGAAATTTCGACATTATTTGTTAGGATCTCATTTTAAGATGTTCACTGACCATTCTGCTTTCAAGTATTTGGTTAACAAGCCTATGTTAGGTGGAAGGATATGCAGATGGCTGATTTTGTTTTAGGAGTATGACTTTGAGATCTGTTGAGGCCTGGGAATTCGCATGCAACAACAGCAAGGGATTCTCCCTAGTCAATGTTCCCAACTAGCCTGTGACTATTTGGTGTAGGGAATCCATCCGGTTTGCGGTCCGGCTACCGTAGGTCAAGTAACAAAAACAAAGGTCTTTACCAGTTGCGGCCCAGTCCACCGTGTATTTTTGTATTTTTTGACTTAATGTATGAGATGCACGTGCCTAAATAAATGCAAGGTGATAAGGATGCAAGGGGAAGTCACAATGTGATGCGCAGGTTCTTACACCTCGTCTTAGCACTCACAAGCATCTAAATCACATACAACAAGAAATTAAAACTAACTACCTACCTATCCATAGGGAGCAAGATTATCATTCATTGGTGAGTAATATATTTTGTACATGCATTATGAAAAGTTACAGATAGCTGATACTTCTTTCAAGACACATGAACAGTTACAGATATTTGAAAAACCAGATAGCCAATTTTTTATGAACAACAGTTATTACTCACAGTGGAAAATATCACAAAATATACTGAAGAACATTCAAACAAGAACATAGGTTCAGGAATTTAAAACGCTCTCACAGTTAATGAAACACAGCTGAAAATGAAATAGTTCCCCTTCAACATTGCTCATTTAATCACATTGATACATTCCACATTTGTGCTTCTTCCAACAGTCAAAAGTTGTAGTTTCTGATTGTAAAATGAAATAGTTCCTCTTACAAGCAAATGATTTACAAGTTTTTCCAGGGAAAAATTCCCCTTTTTTAGTTCTAAATTTCCAATATTTAAACTATAATAGCAGATCGTTTGGGCTGCCCCCAAACGTGTGAATTTCCAGTCCCTCGAACGCTTCATGTCCCTCTCTTCATCTTTTCTGCGCATGCTCATGATCAGCTGAGTAACTGACGGACCTTTCAGAGATGCTCCTTTGCTGCCATTCATTTTATCTTTTCCTTCATTTGTCCTTCTTGCGATCCTGTTGGTTTCGGCTCTACCTCTACCAAATGACCCATCTCCCTTTGTACCGCAGCAATTTGACCGATCTCCGGAACCCACTTGCAATCAAATGACGAGCATCATTCATTGGAAACGCATTCAAACCATATCAACTAAAATGGCTAAGCATTGAGAAGGCCATGTACTGTGTTACTACCATAAGGATTAACCAACGCCGGCACCACTACTTTGTTTATCCACAGGTTCGGAAAAAACCACCAACAACAGGAAACGAGGACTCATCGGATGCTCAGAGCGTTGACATCGGAAGCTAGAAAATCCCACCCCACCTACAACGGCGGAAGAGAAAGAGGTTACGGACAAGCAACCAAAGGGTGGGAAAATTCCCAATCGGAAATCAGAAGGGTAACCACATCGGAAGCCAAATGACTTTCCCAGCCACAATGGCGGAAGAGAAAAAGCTGCAGGTACGTGACGAAAAGGTCAACACGCATCGGCAGTCAGAGCGCTTTATACTTTGGGTGCTAAGCCACTTTGGGAGCCGCAACGGCGGAAAGGAAAAGGTTATCAGCCGCCGATTTAACATAGCATGACACCCGATCAATAAAACATTAAGTGGTCAAAAATATTTAAAAATCAGCAACGGTTAAAATCTGCTTTCCTTTCGAAACAATGGCCTTTCAAAGAACAAAAGATCTGATTTATCCCTGGCTAGCAAACCAAACTCACATCTATGACCAACCACAAAATTCATACACAGGAAACCTTTGAAACAGGCTTAAAATCAATCTTCAAAATCATCCAAAACTAAAACACGACCAAAAGGTTCAAGGATCCAACGATTAAAAAACAACTCTAAATCATGGGAAGGGGCCCAAAATTTAAGAAATTTGGGGAGAACAGTTGCAGATGCAACAATTGGCGATTACCTGGTGAACCTAGATATCTGGGCGATTATTCTTTGAGTGACAGCCTGTTTAACAACAAATGCATCTATTAAATTCTTCCAGCTATCTGGATTTCTCAAATGACAGAAGTGTGTACCTGTAATCATTGATGATAGTCCAATTTGGGAGAGTGGAAAACGAGATTTTCAAGTCCAGATAACTCTGTTGAGACCAGAGGATGAGTTTCATTATTAATTTTGTCTTCAGGTAGCTTATAGCTTGGACACCACAGGATTGTAGCATATGGTAAACAGAAATATTCGTTTGTTCCTCATTCCCATGCCGCTTTAGCAATTTTTGTGCTTTTGGACTTTTGTCCCTTTTCATATGAGTCTCCTGCATGCCTTTCTTTCTGAATTTTAATTCAGGCTCCTCTATCCCATAGTGTCCTTTTTTGTGAGCGGTGTACTTCATGTTTCAGCTCACGGACAGAGAGGAACTTTCGGCAATTTAGTACTTATGATTCAACGTTTGCTTTGATGTATGATGCTTTCAAAGGAGTTTTTTTACTCTTATTTGCCTTTTGGCATTCATTTCTTGGCATGGGATCATTTATATTTAATATATTGTTCACCTCGCTCCTTTCCATGGGTCCTCTTCTATCGCCCCTTAGATCATTTTAAGTGTGACGTGGATGGAGCCTCAAAATAGTATTCTAGACTCTTTGAATCCGGTTTTATTTCACAGGGGTTAAGCAGGACTTCAATGCACACAGAGCTATTCAAGAAAACTACTAAACTAGAAGAAGTTATTTTAGACAAACAACAACACACATTCTGATACCCAAAAATGTTTATCATTCCCAGAAAATTTTGATGTTCCCCATGCAACCGCGGGTTCGTTCCCTTTCTTGAAATCAAGAAAACTCAAACTAAAACAAACTGAAAAACATGACTCAAAATACAACCAAACAGATTATTTATATATAAGACAGAAGAACTCAAAGAAACTTAGGAAAAATAAGGCTTGAGAACCAAACCATTTACTGGTAAGTTTTCTTCCCACCCCTGTAGATCTTGCAAATTATAAGTAGAAGGGCCAAGCTTTGCTGCAACCTGAAAAGGGCCTACCCACAACTGTTGGAATTTAGTATGCTTTCCTTTCTCATCATGGGGATGATCCCATTTGAGGACTAAATCTCCCACTTCAAAGTCTTTTGTTCTAGCCTTATGTTTGTCGAACCATCTCTTTATTACCTCCTGCTGTTTCTTAAAGCATTCTCTGGATTTAGATATAGCCTCTTATGCTTTCAGAAGATTGCATATCCTCATCTGCAAAACTTCATCCTCCGACCCTCTAGACTCCTGAGCTATTATGGAAGAGGGTAGCATGATATTGGGAGGAAGAATGGCTTCTTTACCATACACAAGTGTATACAGTGACACTCCTATCGCATACTTGGGGGTGACTCTATCGGCCCAAAGGGCGTTTGATAGCGCTGAGTGCCAGCTCCTCTGGTTTTCTATCACAGTCTTCTTTAAAATTATAATCAGATTTTTATTAGTGGATTCAGCCAGGCCATTTCCTTATGGATAGTAATTAGCAGAATAATGCAATTTTATCCCTTTATCATGAGAAAAAGTAGTTAATTTAATGGATGAAAAGTACGTGGCATTATCAAAAACTAACGAAACTGGAACTCCAAACCTGGTCATGATGTGGTCCTGCAGGAATTTGATGACCTCATCTTGATTTATTTTGCGCAGCGGGACTGCTTCGACCCAGCGAGTGAAATAATCGGTCGTGGTCAGAATGTACTTGTGTTGTAGGGAGGAATTTGGTTTTATTTCTCCAATAATATCCAACCCCCATTGCTCGAATGGCTCCGTGATCATCACAGGCTTTAGGGGTGCTGCTGCTTTAGGTTGTCTCCCACTACACCTTTGGCAAATATCATACTTCCTGACATGTGCATGTGCATCTTTGAAGAGCATGGGCCAATAGTAACCGGCTCTGAGGATTTTGTGGGCTGTAGTATCTCCTGAATAATGTCCCCCAGCAGGCTCGTCATGCAAATCCGTCATTACTTTTTTCGCATCTTCTTTTTCTAAGCATCTCAGAAGAACTCCGTCATAATTTTTTCTGAATAATACTCCTTCAACAATTTGATAGGAGGCTGATTTAAGACGCAACACTCTTCTTTGCTTAGAATTCCAATGTTCTGGCAACAGCCCTACCTGTAGGTAATGCACAAGGTTTCTATACCAAGACTCAAGAGCTGTAAACAAAGGACATACATCTATTAAATGTAATTCGGCCTCATCCTCCCAGGCGTGTTCTTCCTTTTTTCCATTTTCAGTCATCAATTTGCACAACCCTTGTCCTTTAACTATAGAGGCTAGCTTGAATTCAAGGTCGTACGCTTGAAGAGCTATTACCCAGTTTCCCCTTCTTTCTCCTAACTCCTTCTGTACAAGAGGGACCTTACAGCTGGGTATGGGACGATCACCTTGGTTCGATTTTTTAAAATATAAGGCCTGAATTGCTTCACTGCTTTGAATACTATGTAAGCTTGTTTATCAATGGCTAGATAATTTAATTCGGCACCTTGTAGACTAGTGCTCATGAAGGATATTGGGAATTCATCCCCCCATCTTCCTTTTGTGTAAGCACAGCTGCTAGTGAATCATCGGATGCAAAGGTATACAATATAAATTCTTTATTGAAATCTGGGCTTTTTAAGGAGGGTGCGTGTGCAACAACAGTTTTAATTTTGCTGAATGCGTCCTTCTCAATTTCAGTCCACTTGAATTGTACATTTTGCTTGACCATCTGCTGCAGCGGCTTGACAATCTGAGCGAAATCAGGTACAAATCTTCGCACAAAGTTTATAGTTCCCATAAATGATTGCATCCCTTTTTTTTATGGGGCAATGGGATTTGTTCAATGGCCTTGATCCTTTCTGGATCTATAGATATTCTCTTCTTTGACACTATGTGACCCAACAACTTGCCCTCTGTGACAGTAAACACACACTTCTTGGGATTGAGTGAGATGCCATATTTCCGACAGCGTTCAAAGATCTGTCTTAAGTGAAACGCATGCTCTTCTCTTCTCTTCAAGAATATTGTAATATAGTCAAGGTACACTACAGCACTACGGCCATTCAATCTGCAGAAATCTATGTCCATATCCCTCTGAAACATCGCTCCAGCATTTATAAGCCCAAAGGGCATCCTTCTGTAGGCAAAGGTTCCCCATTTGGTCCTGAACGTTGTCTTCAATCTGTCTTCTTTGGCTACTAATACTTGATTGTAGCCAGAGAAACCGTCTAATAATGAAAATAGTTCAGAACCTGAGACCATCTGTAGCAATTTCTCCATGGGTGGCACAGGATAGTTATCTTTATCTAAAGTGCAGTTTAAATTTCTGAAATCCACGCATAATCTGATTTCTCCAGATTTTTTTCTTACTGGTACCAGATTTGATACCCATTCAGAGTGTCTGACCTTTAAAATGATTCTAGCATCCAATAATTTCTTTACTTCACTCTGAATCAGCGGTTCCAATTTTGGATGCATTTTTCTTAAAGGTTGCTGATACGGCTTGACGTCGGCTTTGATGGGGACAACATGCTTGATGATGATGCTGTCGTAGGTTTTCAAATCTTCGTACGTCCAGGCGAAAACATCTTTATATTTTTTAAACAGAATGATGAACTTATCTCTTTCTGATGGTGAACAACATTTGCCAAGATTCACAAATTTAGGATTCGCCTCAGTCCTAAATTTATCAGCTCGAACTGTAAAGATGAGCTGTGAGTCTTCACGTTGGCTGTTCTTCAGAACTTTTCATTTAAATCAAACATTCTTTCTAATGTTCTGACTCTTTTAGGGATGAAATTATCATACTTTAGCTCGGCCTGATGTTCTTCAACATCTATAATTTCTCCTTTAAATACTTCATCATTTGTTAAACATTCTATAATCTGCTGGTCATCATCGAACACTCGTAGGTTGGTGATCATATCAGGTACTGAGGGCCTAAAAAGAAATTCAACAGAGCATCGATTATTAGTAGGTACCAGCCTGGCGGTTGATGTGGCCAACAGGTCAGCTGCTGCATTTTTAAGTCTTGGAATTGAAATAATATTGAATGCATTAAAACATTTAAGTAGGTCCCATACCTCATTTTGGTAAGCCTTCAAGTGAGGAGAAACACAATGTATTTGATTTCTGATTTGTTTTACAATTATTTCCGAATCTCCAAAAACTTTTAGATTACTTACCTTTAATTCAATCGCTTTCCTTAAGCCCTGCACCAGCGCTTCATACTCAGCTGTATTATTCGTACACTCAAACTCTAATCTACATGCAAGAAAGTGTTTATTCTTCTGGGGGTCAATCAGGACACAGCCGGCCCCTGACCCTTCTAATGTCTTAGAGCCATCAAAAAACAAAGTCCAGAAATAAATAACTACTGTATGCGAGTCTATTCCTACAACTAAATGTACTATTTTACAGTCAATTTCATCAACCTGTGAGAATCAAAGGAGATCAGGCTGGGTGTCTGATGTGTTGCTGGCTTATTCTACTTGGTAATTACCTGGTTCCAACTCAATAAAATAATTTCCCAACACAGAATCCACTGGTTCATTCTTCTCCTCAAGTCGAGTAACGTTGTATTTCATGTGAGGCTCCCTCAAAATATTAATTTGGTTCGGACTTCCTTTGTACGGAAACCACAGATGTGACCAATCAGAGGTGAAATATCCATTCAACTTCGCTGACCAATCTCTGCTCAGAAAAAGACCGTAAGCATCTGGTATATCGGCCACCATGATATTAATGACTTGGCATACTTTATCATTTGACGATAGGCGGATCAAGACATCCTCCATCTCACCCATTACCTTTACATCCATCCTGTCCAACTGAACAACTCTCCAAGTAGATGGCTTGGGCTGCCCATTTATCCTTTTATAGACTGATATTGGCATGACATTGACCGACGCCCCTGAGTCTACCAGGAAATTATGTACGTTGTGATTGAAAATTTCAAAAGTGAGGAGGAAAGGTGGATGTTTACTCTTAGACTTACCTCCAATGCTGGTTTCTCCGATTTCTTCTTCCTCTTTGGGCCGATTGTCAATGGGCAGCTTCTCATCCGATGCCTCAAGTGCTTTCAATAATATTTCTTTTTCCTGCAACACTTTACACATTTCGAATAGTGAAACGTTTTCCTTTACCTTCTTTAAATCTTCCATGACATCATAATCCATCTGCTGTTCAATGGGATGAGGTTTATCAACATTCATCTTATCTTCATTGGGCTTGGCCAACGTATCCTTCTGCTTAGGATCCTGGTTGGTAATGGTGAATTCTGGAATTTTATCAGCTGAGGATCTGTTTTGAAATTTCTTAACATTTCTCTAAAGCCTCTTAATCTTTGGGAGTATGAGACTATCTTCTTTAACCGACCCTTGGCTTCTTGTTGCTACGTTGGTTTCCATGACGTCCTTGTACCCCTGATTATTTTCCTCTTCAACATCAAATAATGAAACAGAATTCCACAGAACCATGGTTTCTTCTTCTGGTTCCCTCATTGAAGTAGTATTCTCTTTTCTTTCTTCATCTCCATCTCCTGTTAATCTAGAATCCAACAGCTGATTCATGACCAACGTCATCGAGTTTATCCATTGAGGACAATTCTTTTTAGAGTGTGGTTGTTGGTGAAAAGTGCAAAAATTGTCCATGCCTACCTCTGTTAAATTCATAGATGCAGAATTGTGTGGAGGAGGTTGAGACGGATTGTTATCCTCTCTTTTCTTGTAATAGGGCCTATAGAACTTTTGAGTTTCCTTCTCTTAATCCAAGTCTATGATTTTGTTAGAGAGCTTCTGCATCATTTTTTCCATGCTCTCAAAATCTGGTGATCTTTCTTCCTTAGTCTTAGTAAACAATAAGGCTTTCCTTCCCCCACCTTTCTCTCCTGACTGTTCGGGATAATCTTCGATACTTTTTCTTTCCACTTCCACTATTTCCGCCTCTTCATAGGTTTCTGTCAAAGTAGGCTTGGCCATACCTTTGTCAAACATGGCCAAATCAGGGCCTAAAGCTGAGGTATAATATTCAATCAGGACCTTGTCCAAAAGTTTGTCAGCTTTAGAAAAATTCTTAAGGTATGCTGCAAATCTTTGA
>LPNX010309997.1:231042-260552 GCA_001517045.1 Pseudotsuga menziesii | reverse complement strand
TTATTGAAATTCTATTGGTTCTTGAATTCCAACTCACAAAAACTTCTTTTGGCACGTTTTCTTATAAGGCCCATTTTAGACCCCAAATTTCCTCTAATGGCTGTGCACCTTCTCCTTTCTCTCTTTCTTCAAGGCTCATAGTCCTTTCATGAGAGCTGCATGTGTCTTCTGAGTAGCATACTTACTTCTAAAAATTCTCTTGAACGTATCCCAATCAGGGATAGAGTTAGCAGGAAACCCAAAATACCATGATGCTGCAGCTCCTTTAAGGGTATGCGGAAATAATCTGTAGACTACATCCTCATACTCCCCGGCCCTTAACCCTTCTATTGCCAAGTAAAAACTTTGCAGGTGATCATCTACTAGTATCTTCTCATTTGGATCGAATTTAGGCAACATCTTGTCAAAGGCTTGAGGTAGATCATGTAACGGAGGCACCAGGTTTAAGGGTGATCTGGCTCTCCATGCAGGTGGTGGATTCGGTGGGTTGGGTGGTTGATTTGCGGTTACTATTGCCATGAGTCTGGGTGGAAAGTGAGGAGGTGAGCCAATAGGAGTGTGAGTAGGAGAACTGTAAGGAGTATCTGGGCCTTCTTGATTCAAAGGAAATATGACTTCCTATAAGGCTATTTCTACAAGTTCTTCCTAGTCTCCAACCAACACTGAGTCTTCTACTATAGGACGATCTTTCTTTTTATATTCTCTTCTGGGGAATTCAGGGATAATTGGAAATCCTCCAATCTTCTTTACATATGCCCTGGTGTGTCTTCTCAGGTCATTAAAAACTTCATTGCCCATAGAATATAGATGTTCTCTATTCCTTTCTTCCGGAATTGGATTATGAAGCCCACTGCTTTCAGAACTATTACCGGTGGAATAATCTCGGAAAAACGGGTTTCCTTGGCCAGCCATGCATTGGTGGCCCTCCTTCTAGCACCAGAACTGTTGAGGCTTGGGAATTTGTAGGCAACAATAGCAAGGGATTCTCCCCATTCAATGTTCCCAACTAGCCCATGACTGTTTGGTGTAGGGAATCCGTCCGGTTTGCGGTTCGGCTACCGTAGGTCAAGTAACAAAAACAAAGGTCTTTACCGGTTGCGGCCCGGTCCACCGTGTATTTTTGTATTTTTTGACTTAATGTATGAGATGCATGTGCCTAACTAAATTCAAGGTGATAAGGATGCAGGGGGAATTCACAACGTGATGCGCAGGTTCTTACCTCCCGTCTTAGCACTCACAAGCATCTAAATCACATACAATAAGAAATTAAAACTAACTACCTACCTATCCCTAGGGAGCAAGATTATCATTCATTGGTGAGTAATATATTTTGTACATGCATTATGAAAAGTTATAGATAGCTGATACTTCTTTCAAGACACATGAACAGTTACAGATATTTGAACAACCAGATAGCCAATTGTTTATGAACAGCAGTTATTACTCACAGTGGAAAATATCACAAAATATACTGAAGAACATTCAAACAAGAACATAGGTTCAGGAAGTTAAAATGCTCTCACAGTTAATGAAACACAGCTGAAAACGAAATAGTTCCCCTTCAACATTGCTCATTTAATCACATTGATACATTCCACATTTGCGCTTCTTCCAACAGTCAAAAGTTGCAGTTTCTGATTGTAAAATGAAATAGTTCCTCTTACAAGAAAATGATTTATAAGTTTTTCCAGGGAAAAAGTCCCCTTTTTTAGTTCTAACTTTCCAATATTTAAACTACAACAGAAGATCATTTGGGCTGCCCCCAAACGTGTGACTTTCCAGTCCCTCGAACGCTTCATGTCCCTCTCTTCATCTTTTCTGCGCATGCTCATGATCAGCTGAGTAACTGACGGACCTTTCAGAGCTGCTCCTTTGTCGCCATTCATTTTATCTTTTCATTTGTTTATCCTTCTTGCGATCCTGTTGGTTTCGTCTCTACCTCTACCAAATGGCCCGTCTCCCTTCGCACCGCAGTAGTTTGACCGATCTCCAGAACCCACCTACAATCAAACGATGAGCATCATTCATTGGAAATGCATTCAAACCATATCAACTAAAATGACTAAGCATTTAGAAGGCCATGTACTGCGTTACTACCACAAGGCTTAACCGACGTCGGCACCACTACTTTGTTTATCCATGAGTTCACACAAAACCACCAATTACAGGAAATGAGGACTCATCGAACACTCAGAGCGCTGACATCGGAAGCTAAAAAATCCCACCCCAGCCACAACGGCGGAAGAGAAAGAGGTTACAGACAAGCGACCGAAGGGCGGGAAAATTCCCAATTAGAAATCAGAAGGGTAACCACATCGGAAGCCAAATGACTTTCTCAGCTGCAACAGCGGAAGAGACAAGGGCTAGAGACATCCGAAACGCGGGTGGGAAAATTTTTAAGCGGAAGTTAGAAGACATCACATCGGAAGCCAAATGACTTTCCCAGTCACAACGGTGGAAGAGAAAAGGCTGCGGGTACGCGACGAAAAGGTCAACACACATCGACAGTCAGAGCGCTTTATACTTTGGGTGCTAAGCCGCTTTGGGAGCCGCAACGACAGAAAGGAAAAGGTTATCAGCCATCGATTTAACATAGCATGACACCCGATCAATAAAACATTAAGTGGTCAAAAAGCTTTAAAAATCAGCAACGGTTAAAATCTGCTTTCCTTTAGAAATAGCGGCCTTTCAAAGAACAAAAGATCTGATTTATCCCTGGCTAGCAAACCAAACTCACATCTACGACCAACCACAAAATTCATACACGGGAAACCTTTGAAACAGGCTTAAAATCAATCTTCAAAATCATCCAAAACTAAAACACGACCAAAAGGTTCAAGGATCCAACGATTAAAAAACAACTCTAAATCATGGGAAGGGGCCCAAAATTTAAGAAATTTGGGGAGAACAGTTGCAGCTGCAACAAGATCATAGTTAAGCCAAGAAGACTTAACCTGGGGCCTGACCACTTGTTGAGGCTCGAGTAAGGAGAAGAGCCCAGTAGTTTGGACGAAGGTCTTCATGATGCCCAGTTGTTTTCCATCCAGATGGTTGATGACTATTTTCAGGATATTGTTCAGTACTTGTCTACAGGTTTTGCACCCTCTAAGATGACAACACAACAAAAGAAGCAGCTAGTGGTTAGAGCAATTGACTTTACCTTGATAGCATGATAGCTATATAAGATGGGACTAGATGAAATACTGCGTAGATGTGTCCTGGAGCATGAAAAGCCATTGATTTTGGCTGAGGCACATTCTGGAGCAGCAGGAGGTCATTATGCAGGAAAAGCTATGGCATAGAAGATTCTGACAGCTGAATTGTGGTGGCCTACGATTCATAAGGATGCAAGAGAGTATTGCCAAAGCTGTGATGTCTGTTAGAGGACAGGAAAACCATCCAGGAGGGATGAGATGCCTTTGGTTCCACAGATAACTTTACAAGCATTTGACAAATGGGCTTTTGATTTTGTTGGACCAATCAATCCCCCTACAAACAAATCTGGAGCAAGATACATTATTACAGCAACTGATTACCTTACTCATTGGGTCGAAGCTCAACTAGTCAAGGACTATAGTGCTGCTACAGCTACGAAGTTCATATTCGATAATATCTTGTCGAGGTTTGGGTGTCCTAGAATTCTTATGAGTGATCAAGGATCACATTTTCTGAATAAGACTATTGAAGCATTGACCGAAGAGTTTCAAGTATATCATCAGAAGAGTACTGCCTACCATCCTCAAGCAAATGGAATGGTCAAATCCTTTAACAAGATTCTTGAGCACGCTCTGACGAAGGTTTGCAATGTTAACAGAAATGATTGGGATCTTAGAATTCTAGTAGTATTATGGGCTTATAGAACCACTTGCAAAAAGTTGACAGGCCATACACCCTTTAGGCTGGTATATGGATAGGAAGCAGTTATGCCCATGGAGTACATTGTTCCTAGCCTCAGAATATCTACCTTCATAGAGATGGATGACCCAGCCGTGTTGAATGAAAGGCTGGCAAAGATACTAGAACTAGAAGAAGACAGATTCATTACAGGTTTCCAGTAGCAAGTACAGAAAGCTAGAGAAAAAGCATGGCATGATAGACACATTAAGAAGAAGCATTTTTAGAATGGTGACCTTGTGCTCTTGTACGAAAGTAAATTCATGAAGTTCCTAGGTAAGTTCAAGACACATTGGAAAGGACCATACATAGTTCAGAAAGTTACCGATGGTGGTGCAGTTCAGTTGGCTAAATTGAATGGAGAAATTTTTCCCTCCATGGTGAATGGAAGTATATTAAAGAAGTACAGGGACGGGCCTGTACCCCCTTGATCAGAAGTAATAACAAGAAGAAGAGTCTAAGTACCAAGAATAGTTGCAATTGGGTACTATACTATAATGAAGCTGTTCTCAGAGAGTTTTGGCAGATTGTTGGAAAAGTTACGAAGTATCGAAGGTTGTGGAAAAACTTCTGTCATGGATCGAAGTTCGAAGTTCTGTCGAAGCTTGTGTCAGGATGTGTCGAAGGTCCTTATTGTGGCGAAGCTGAAATTAGTGGTTTTGCCAAAGAAGAAAGGTGTGTCGGAGCTTAAAATGCAACCGTTGGAAAAAATCAGATTTGGCGGCGTCGGTACGTTAATTGTATTAACTACCTGTAATGATGAGATTTTGGGAAATCTAGCGCCATTTGGACAAGATCTACCGCCGTTCGGTCAGATTTTGTGTCTTTAATGCATAGTTATGGAAGATTTGGTCATTGGATTCTATAAGAAGACACCCAAACCTGTGACTTTTGCATTACACATTTTCTTGAGTTTAGTCCATGTCAGCTGATCGTGAAGTCCAGGAATTGTTGAGAGAATTTAGACAGAGGGGTTTGCAGAACTTTATGAGCAACCCACCTACATCTGCACCTCGTGAAGAGACTCCCCCAGTGCTGAACCAACCAATGCAGACATGATCAACCAGAAATAAATTTAAGGCAGAAGTTCGCTCTAAGAGGAACAAAGAAAGGCACAAGCCATCAGGAAAGACACCGGAGGATCCCGAGATGAATCCTCCTGATTCGGTAGAGCTCCCACCTGAAGGTTTTGAAGACTTCAGTGAGGATGAGAACGTTGCATCGTAGCATCCACCATATCTTCCACCTGTTCGACCAGGATTTCAGCCACCTTGGCGGACAACCAAGTTCACGTTACGCACCCCTTCGCTGCCACAGGGTGTGAATTTGGTCAGAACGATGGCAAGAAAATTAGACCGGCTCAAGTACGCAGAACTCGATACGAATGATCATGGGAAGTCTCCGCATTTTGCACCTGGGAAATACTTGCACTCTGTCCATTATCCAGAGGCTGGAATGATGTTACTTGAAGTGAAACAGTGGGCTGCTGGCTTGGAGCAAGCTGGCTTGTTGAAGATGCTAAATGTCCCCCACTTTGGTCGCAGCACGTAGGTTACCATGGTGGTCAAGCAGCTATTGGTGATGGGAACCTATGGATAGGAAACCAAAAAATCACCATTGATGGAGAACTGATTCATAGGATTACAGGCTTGTCGAAGGAAGGGCCTGATCCTAGGATTGAATTTGTGGGAAAGCATGAAGACACGAAGCAGTCGCAGCACATGAAGGACCGCTTTAGTCTGACAAAAGGAAAGTGAGGGTATCAAACCTCGACAATTCAGCACCAAAACATTTGATTCGCCGTAGAGCTCCTAGCATGCAAATTAATGCAGAAGTGCAAACCTAATGAAGTACCTGCCCCGATTGTCAGTATTGCTGTGAACTGTGCTAAAGGATACAGTTACAAATGGGTAGAGTACATTGCTAGAGAATTCCTTGAAGATGTTTGCAATGCACAGGATAAAGGTAGACCCTTTCATTACTCATGGTTGTTAGTGCTTATTGCACTGGTAGGATGGAGAGAACCTACCGAGGCGCAGTTTGTTGATGTGCCTCTGGAGATGCCTGGCATAGCAAGGTATGCATCTCTTTGGGTTTCATAGGATAAAGCCTTACAAAAGATGATGAACTACATGTTCGCCTTCTTTTCAATGAGTATTTCATATGAGATCCTAAAAACAACGCGGCTCAGTAATGAGCTATTCTCTCAGTATACTGGAGTGGCCAACTTCAAGGCTGACATGCATAATGTCTTCATCCAGGCCCGCGCAGATGACAAACATGCATGGTGGAAATTACCATACATGGTAAACCAGGAAGACATCTTCACCGTAGTTCAGTAGTGGCCGGCTGAATGGATGAAGGATGTAGGAACAAGGCCCAACATACCAGTCCCCCCAGTAACAGATGTGGGCGCAGGTCCTAGTTAGTCGCCGTAGAGTGACCCACCAGAAGAGAGTGAAGAACAAGATGAATTGTAGTAGAGCAGAGATGACCAGGGTGGAGATGACAGAGCTGATGAATAAGAAGAAGAATCGGTCAAAACCATCTCAGACCCCAATTGCCCAGATAAGCGCAAGTCTCCCGAAGTAGAGGAAGTTACGAATCCTTCACCCAGAAAGAAAGCTAAGGCGTCGAAGGACAAGAATATCGTGGAAGAGCCCACTTTGATGATTGAAGAGCTTGATCAGGCTCTGATGAAGTCCACAGAAGTATTAACCAACAAATGGTCAGAGATTGCAGCTACACACCTTGATGCGCTCACTGGCATAGCACAACGACTTGCAGAACTCAAGGCATTATTGGAAAGAACAACAACTGGCGCTACAGCAAGCAATGCCCCAGTAGGTGCATAGCCAAATATGAGACAATGGCCAGCCAGAAACAATAGAGGACAAGTACCAAGTGCAGCCCTTATAATAACTGACGCAGCATCTCGATCGCAGATGAGCATGATAGTTGAGATAGATTACACCAAGTTATCTATGCCAGAGCTACATCTATGTCAATTGGCCCTCATGAAGGAGATCCGAGAACGAGACAACTACTCAAACATGCAGTTAGAGAATAGCACGAAGCAGAGTGAAATCCTCGCAGCGTAGTTGGAAGAAGCGGAGCAAAAGAAGAGGGAAGCAGAAAACAAGCGGGCCACACTAGCGCGAGTGTTGGATGAGGCGTGTCGAAGTCTCCCTGACTTCAACATGCAGGCTGAAGAAGAACCGGAGCAAAGAATTGTCAAGCTGAAAGACTATGCACAACAGTCTCAAAGCCAGATAGAGAAGATGAAAGTATAACATGAGGCTCAGATTGCAAAGCTTCAACTTCGCATCATTCCTGAGATTACACCAGAGGTCAGGGAACAGCGTCGCAGAGATATTCAGGCCTCAACAACGAAAATCTCAGATCTTGTAAGTAGTGCATCAAAGCTGCTAGATGAAAGTGTCGAGGCCTAGACAAACTTGCAGGACAACCCAGAAGTGGAAAAGCAGCAAGAAACTATCAAGCAGCGACAGACAGAGCTGGATGCAATAAAAGTGGAAATTAAGACATTGCCTCCTATGCAGAAGATGCTTAAGGTAAAGCATATTAATGAGCTCCAATGCGAAATTGAGTCATGAATAAGGAAAGAAATACTATTGGTGACCTTTGTGCAGCCCCTTATTAACGAGGCCTTGGAGTTGAGCACTGCTACGGACAACCAGCTCAAAGTCTTGAAGGAGTATGATGCGTTTGCGCAGGAAAAGGCCAATGTAGCATCTGCAACAACATTGCAGGAGATAGTGGAGAAGGAGCAAGAAGCCGAAGATATCATACGCAGCCTCAATAAGCAATTTACTATCTTCGCCAACATGATTCTTCCACCAGAGAAGCAGCAGAGTGTCCCAAGGGCCTGTTGGGGTGCGGACCTTGAAGGTCCTTAATTTTGGCAACTCTGCAGTTTTGGTGTGAAACTTGTAAGCGGAGTTGCAGTCCAAAATAGTCTTAGGGGCTTCAGAGTTGGGTCAAAGCCCCTCCTTTTGTAAATATCCCTCTTTATGTAAATGTCCCATGGTTAGTACCCATGGTTAGGACCCATGGTTTAAGCCCATGGTATTGTAATAGTGCACTTGTATAAATAGGCACTTATGTAAAGTAGTCAAGTACGATTTGTGTTATGAGAATGATGTAATGCGAAGAAGTTAAGGTCTCTTTTTGAGTTTAAGGTTAAGTCCCAGCTGAGTGCATGGACGACCTCTACAGCTGAGTGCGTAGTGGGTTTTGGAAGAAAGGTTTTGTAGCTAAGTGCGCAGTTTTGGGTTGTTGAGAAGATCTGCAGTTGAGTGCGCAGATTAGAACTGTGTGTTTTGTATATTATTGAATATAAACGCAGTTCTGTAGATGTAGCCCCTACACTGGGGGTGAACCACATATATCTTGTGTTGTGGTGGTTCTTTTGATTTTGTGCTGTTATGTTTTTATGCATTTGATAAGTAGATGAATGATAAAGTAAGATAAATTGCTAAGTAGTAACTTCGCTGTGAATTCCTAGTTAAGGGTTAAGCAAGAAACTGTCTGTTTATCTAAACTGCGAAGCCATTTAAGTGAATGTCGAAGCTCTGTATTGCATAATTGTTCTTTATTAAGGCTAAAGGTACAGTAATATCCCTCTTTCACCTGCAGAAACCTGATTCTGCGGTACCCCATAGCTGTTTCAGGTGAGACTGCAACCTATTCACAGGTTGTTGCCGAAAGGGCCAACACTGTGGGTCTGTTTGTTGGTGCAAAGATAAAAGGATAAGAACCCGGGTCTTCCCCATACCCAACACTCTACCGCATAGAACATCATTGGTCATGAGGCCTTGTGGAGTGAATCCAACCCTACAATCCTACGTAGTGCCAAAAGTATGGCCTTTAGCCCCAGAATTTGGATAGAGTTTGTTGGGATTTTAGTCCCAACCTTTTCCGTCTCTGGAAAGCAGTACACAGCTATGCACTCATCTATGGTTAGCCCACCTCTTGGCCCACGAGATCAGAGGTTCACCATCTCCCCTCATCAGGACAAACCTATCATGAAATATATGTCCTCAACCTCAATGTTGAGCGACATCCCATCTATCTGAAATGTCTCAGATTCTAGATCTCAATAGTCCACTAGTAGCTGGAGTAGTCTTGGTTTGGCCCTTAGGCTACCAAGACACCAAAACTTTTATAAGACACATGCCCGTAATGCTTGTTGGGCCATGAGATCACCTTGCATAGCTTCCTCAACATCACCGTGCTCTCTTTCTCTCCACTCCATCACCATCCTGCACAAAACCAAGTTTTTTTTATCAATATTTACCCTTTAAAACCTTGTTTGCAGCCCTGTACGTGACTGCTTTCAAAACAACCGCGTATGAACGTGGATTTCGATGAATTTTCCATGTGTGGCAAGCCCTATATGTGGAAAAAGGCCCAATTTCCATGTGGGCCGAAATGCATAAGTTTGGATGGATCAAAAAATTGAATAGCCCATGAAATTTGAGAAAATTTACATCAAAATGAAAGGGAGGAGCATAAGAATCTACCTAGATTAAACAAGGAGGGATTTCGCTGGACAATGCTCTCGAAATTTGCTTCTGAAGTTCTGAGCTCAAATGCACTATGTTGGGTAAAAATTTCAAATGGTATGAAAATTTTTAAATTTTTCACTATTTATAGAAAATGTTTGAAATTTTTACCCACTTTCTATAGCTTTTTACCGTTTCTGACCTTTTTTGGCCGTTTAAACTAATTTAATGTTGTATAAATCCAGTTTGAGTGCATTTTTTACCATGGCTTTGACCCATTCATGCTTATTGCAGGTATTATGTCTAAACTGGCATATAGGTTAGGTTTCACATCCATTTGCATTTTGCATAACCTTATGACTGTTTCATTTTAACCTTAGGGATGAACCCATTCCATCTTGTCACAGAACCTTCTTGTTGCTTTTAGAAGTAACATGTTGTGAATGGTAGAGCTTTACCATACATGGGTACCCTAGTTAGATCCTATTTTTCATTTGGTGCCCATGCCAACATTTATCCTTTAGGGTGTGGGAGTCCTTTGTATAGTACCACCATGACTTTGAGCAAGAGCTTCATACTCCTCTTGAACTTTATGTTGGCCATTTCCTTGGGACTCCCTTGTATATGTCAAGTTGTAATTGCATTATCATGAGCTTTGCTTGCCTTATTGAGCCTTATGTTGGCTTCCCTGACATTGATAATCATCCATATAGCCCGAGCTTATCTCATGTCTAGCCAAGTAGAGCCTTTTTAAATATCTTTTGCATCTTGATTCCCCATTTTTTACCAGGAGGGGACTTTCCCCCGAGTGTCGTTATCCTACACATGTTTCCTTGCATTGAGCATAGGTATGTTCCACTGCTTGGAACTAGTTTGTTTGCCCCTTGACACTCATCTCCTCCTAGACTTGTAACTAAAAATCACTTTTATTCTTTTTCAATATTTTCAAAATATCTGAAAAAGTCCAAAAAAAATTAAAAAACCAAAAATCTAGATAGGAAGAGATGTTATCTTTGGTAGCAGTCGAGTCATGTTGCCTTCGAACAGAGAACTGTATATCACATCCATTGGTTGGGTTAGTAGTTTGACTTTAGGAGCTATACTCATTTTTCTAAGTTTATCTCCACTGACTAGTTAAGCTTCGAATCCCCATGGAGCCTCTGTTGATGCCTCCTGTGTCGCAAAGATGTCCCAGTTTTGTATATCCAGTCTATGCTGCCTACATTCAGTCACCATTCACCTTTATGCTCTTGTTCGAAGGAAGTTGAAACATGAGTTGGCCATTCCTCAGTTGTCTTGACTTTGCATGTCGGTCATTCCCAGTAATATTACTGGTTCGTGCACATATTTTTCGAGTCCTTCCACATTATACAACGTTTCCAAGTACCTCGTGTTAGTTGATGGGGGATTCCTTAATTCCCTCCTTCCAGTGGATTCCATCCCATCGACTTCAAATCATTTATTATGGGATAGGATTCTAGAGTCATTTGAGTGCCTTAAGACTTATAGCCATCAGTGGTAGGTTCTCTTTCCATCAAAATTTTTGGGAATACATCAATGTCCCCTAATCGATGGATTCTTCCAAACGTTCGACCTCAACACATCTATTCGCACTTGTTAGATTGCACTCTAGTACCCTGATTCCCATTTTCATTATCGATGGGTGATCTCGCATCTGTTAACGATATACATCAATGACTGGTAATCAGACGATGGACTACTATGTTTGACCTCGACACCTCTATTCACATAGCAGGACATGTACTCGTAGCGGTTTGTGTAGAAGAATTTCTATATTGGTGGAATTCCACATATGCTACCTCCTTGATCGTGCCAGTGTTCATAGGATTTCAGCTCTTGTGAATTGATTCCAGTATATGTAAAATATATTTATCCATTATGGAGATATTTGTCCTTTGTATATATTCATCATGGAGATTCTGATCTATTATATATTGTACATGGCGATGACCACACATGTCACATTTTGTATATCATGCGTATTCATGGCCATTGTACTCTTATGTATCTGGGACTACTATATGTACTTGCACTCATATGCAGAGATTGATTATTGTACTATACTGATGGATGGATGGTTCTTCCACTTGGTTCTTCATCACTCCACTTCTAGGATGGATTTATAATGTATTTTGGCCATCATGTTACCCCTCTAACCTCACACATTAGGGGGCATCTATTACAGTTGATTTTACCACACATGGTTGATCACACTTTTATGTCCTTCCCTATCCCTCTGCAGACTCTTTGGACCCCATTGACCATTTTTGTACCTTTGATGTTTCCAAGATCATCCCTAAAAACACCTATTATTTTTTGTACCTGACTTTTAATCCCTTTCTAGTGTATATACATGGATATTACCATTAAACCTGTGTACATCGAGATGTGTGCATAAGTCCAAATATTTTTGGAGTTTTTCTTGATGTGGATCCGAGTCACTTGTCTCTTGGCCTTCCATATGCCTCGAGATCACTCGGATTTGAACTTCCATTACCCCATTAAAGCACTATATAAGGAACCCCTTGGATACATTGAAGAGGAGGAATTGAAGAGCAAGAAAACTATAGTCCATTGTTGTCGTAGCTTGCTTGTACTTGAGTGTGCATCCCTTTGTCCCTTGGATCACTTTGTGTTCTTCCCAAGATTGCCTTTGTTTCTAAGATTTCTATCGAGAGATGGAGGATTGAGGTGGTGGAGGCCTAGGTGGAGGACTCAGTTTGTCTGGTTCGCAGATGTGCCGACAAAAGTTGTCACTTATGTAAGCTCTGATTTTGTTAATAGAAATATCTTTTCCTGTCCAATGATGTGCATCTAAATGAATATTGAATCCATGGATGCATTTAATTTCTTATGCATTATTGATTATATATGATAGAGTAGGCCTAACACTATATTATATAGCATGCTTTCCTTGTTTACTGTTGTTGAGAGTAAATTGCTAACGCAAGCAGGATTGGAAAAATATCAACGGGGATCTACTTCAACTATCTGGAATAAGGTATGATTCAAGATCCTTTAGTGTTAGATGTTTTATTTCTCTTGCATATTGGGAAGAGATTGATTTCTACGGTTTCTCTGTCTATTGTAATACACCCCAAGCCATAGGAAGTTTTCTCCGTAACAAGTGCAGATAAGGTTAGTAAGCTCAAACCATTCATGTCAAGCTGTTTGGCGCTAATCCAGGACAAGGATGCACTTGCAGAGTTAGAAGTTCTCATAGAAACACTTTCAAAGGAAGACCCACCAGCAAAGAAGGTTAACAGTGTCTAGACAAAGTTCAAAACAGGACGTGAACTTAGGATGTCTACGCAAATTGGTGATTATGACATGGACTATATCATCCTCAACCTGGGATTCGATGTTAACATTTTAACATGCCAGACATGGGAAATAATGGGCAAGACACCCCTAGAATCATCCCTAATTCAATTAAGGCTTGATAATCAGGAAAAGGTCCTGTCCATTGGTATACCGAGTCAAGTTTAGGTCGATATCAAAGGGTTGCGCACTTTTGCGGACTTCAAATTCATCAACATAGTAGATTATACTAACCCATATCCCGCGATATTGGGGATCGATTAGGCGATATGAAATCAAACCATTATAAAATTCAAAATAAGGATCCTATCATTTGAACATGACGAGATGAGGGTAGTTGCATCGATCAACCCATTGGAAGGACATAGATATGTTGAACCGGTGTTCAACGAAGGGCAAGATGATCACCTTGATAACATCTATAATATCACTGCCCTTAAGGAGGATTACATTAATCCTACTGAGGATAGTAACCTGATCTAGAAATGCGTGAGTTCATGTACATCAGACTTAGGAGAGGCACTTGAGAACTAGCAGAACCAATTACATGAAGTCTTTATGAAGAGATTGCTAGGATAACTAAGTCTATACGACAAGTATGAAATAATTCGTGTTCACTGCCTACATATGAAGGATTGATCAACTTGGAAAAATTCTTGAGTAAGTTTGAAGAATTAGTAACAGATCCAGAGTGACTATTTGCGATGGAAGTTGCGCTAAAAGATACACTCGAGCGATGGTGGGGTACACACAAAATCTCTATAACTGAATGGCCGCAGTGCAGACGACTACTGGAAGTAATGTTTGGAGACGAGGTCACAATGGTGACACAAAGGTATATAGTGTTATTAGACCCTTTTGAACACTTGGAGCAGTGTTCCATGATGTTCTCGATCTAACCACGTCAGGAGTGGGTTCACCACTTCATCCATACTCTAGAAATGGCACCCAGGGGATGGTATGCGTCTATGGAGCTATACCAAGAAACGAGGCAATGGGAAAAGGTTGTGCAGAATTTCATTTGCACATTCCAATTCGTAGACAAGCAACCAACAGTTGATATTGCATTGAAGACTATTAAGGAGAATATATTTGTTGAGATCCCACTGGACGTTGCATATTCTCAACCTTGCATTGCGCATTCCCACCCGTGTTGTGAGCAGGGATGATTTTAAGGAACCATACTTATTTAAAAGTGTATAAATGTTGGTGAATATTACCGATTCTTAAAACTCCAACTATAAAATGTTTGGTGATGTTTTTCAAAGAATATTTTAATTTCCAAGTATTTTATATCGTTTATATAATAATTTGGTGATTTTTAGGGTGAAAAATGTTTACCCCATCAAAATTGGGTGAAACAGGGCTTCAAAAAATGCAAAATGGCAAATCTTTTTTTGCAGAAAAACCCCTAAAAATAGCCCATGGGCTTAATTTCACCCCTAAAATTATCCCTGGTTGTGAGACAGTTCAGCACTAGATGAATTTCTATAACCTCTCTGGCGACCCAAAGGATGATCCGACTAACATTAATATTCCAGAGTATGAAGGATCATGTGTAGTAGAAGGAAGCAGCATTTCTAGTGAGCAGTTCATCAAGCTAATAAAAATCAAGAAAGTTAACATTGGGTCTACGAACAATCCAAAGTTTGCTAACATTGGAGACTATTGGGATGAAGAGACAGTATCCAAAATCACTGATCTATTACATGAATTCCAGGACCTATTCCCTACGAACTTTAGGGAAATGAAGGGGATAGTAGGATATTTAGGAGAAATGAAAATTCCACTCAAAACCAACGCAAGACCGGTAAAACAACATCCTTACAGACTAAATACGCACTATAAAGAAAAAGTGAAAGTTGAACTGGACCGAATACTGGAATCATGAATCATTGAACATGTTGAAGCGTTAGAGTGGATAATCCCTATAGTGGTTCAAGATAAGAAGGTGACAGGCGAGGTCAGGATCTGTGTTGACCCTAGAAAATTAAACGATTCCTGCTTACATGATCCATTCCCAACACCATTTATAGATGAAGTCTTGGAGAGTGTTGGCGAACAAGAAATGTACTCATTCACAGATGGATTCCCAAGCTACCATCAAGTCAAAATTGCGCAAGTGGACCACCACAAGACAACCTTTGTAACAGGATGCAGGGGATGCTACCAATACACGGTAATTCCCTTTGGCCTTGAAAATGCCCCTGTTATTTTCTCTATAATAGTAGTTTCTGCTTTTAAATATTTCATTCATAAGTTTCTTGAAGTATACTTTGATGATTGGACGGTCTTTGGTATGGTAAGAGACCATATTGAGAATTTGTGCATGATGCTGGAAAGGTGTTGCTAGTGTAAAATTGTGTTGAATTTGAGAAAATGTATATTTTGTGCACCATTTGGTGTACTGCTACGCCATGTAGTATGCCACGACGGGATCTTGGTCGATCCCGGGAAGGTGCAATTATTCAGGACTTGCCACCACCCACGTCGATCACGCAACTCAAATCCACATTGGGACATACTGGATATTATCGAAAATTTATCAGAGAGTATGTGGAGATAAATGCCCCAATGGAGAAGCTGCTGAAGAAGGATGCCAAATTAGAGTGGAACGAAGACTATCAAGGGATTCTGGATAAGATGAAGAAAAAAATGGCCACTGCACCGATATTAATATTCCTAGACTAGAAGAAGGAATTCCATGTACATGTTGATGCATCATCAATTGCGCTTGGTATAGTATTAACCCAACCAGGAGAGGGCGCAATCGACCATTCAATTGCATTTGCAAGAAGGAAACTATCCATAGCAGAGAAAAACTATACCACAACTGAAAGAGAAGGGCTTGCAATGGTCTATGCGCTACAAAATTTCAGACATTATCTATTAGGTGGACACTTCAAAATGTTCACCAATCATTCTGCACTGAAGTACCTAGTCAATAAGCCAGCGTTGGGTGGGAATATCTACCGGTGGATCCTCCTATTTCAAGAATTTGACTTCAAATTCATTGTAAATCCATGCCGACTGAATGTTGGGCTAGACCACTTGTCGCGCATTGAAAGTGGTGGGGAACCAAACAGCTTAGAGGATAATCTTCTTGATGTGCAATTGTTTGCTAATGATGTTGTTGATAAAGAATTTGATGCTATTATACACTTATTGAATACAGGATATGCACCTGAAGGTTATACGACATGGAAAAATAAATAACTAGTTTTCAAGGCCGCAAACTACACACTAATCATGAGACAACTATATAAGTTGGGACCAGATGAAATACTACACCGATGCGTCTTTGATCATGAAAGGAAATGGGTAATTGCTGAAGCACATGCGGGTATCTCAAGAGGAAATTACACTGGGAAGCAAACGGTGTGCAAGATTTTGCAAGCTAGAATCTAGTGGACAATAGTACATATGGATACAAGGAAATATTGTCGTGACTATGATAAGTATCAAAGAACAGGGAAACCATCACAACGTGATGAAATTCCACTTGCGCCACAAATTACACTACAGACCTTTGATAAATGGGAAGTGGATTTTGTCATCCCTATTAGTCTACCAGGGAAACAGACTGGTGCACACTACATTATAATTGCTACAGATTACTTAACAAGATGAGAAGAAGCGGCACTAGTGAAATATTGCACCGACGCAACTGCGACAAAGTTTCTTTTTGAAAATGTGGTGACAAGGTTTGGTTGCATGAAGATCCTTATCAGCGACCAAGGTACCCATTTTGTAAACAAACTAATTATTGAGATGACTGCAGAATTCAAAATCCAACACAAGAAGACAACTCCCTACCATCCTCAAGCAAATGGAACTGTTGAGGCCTTCAATAAGATACTGGAGAATGCCTTGACAAAGTTTTGTAATGTGCGCAGAGATGACTAGGACCAAAAAGTCTCAGCAGTATTATGGGCTCTCAAAATAACATGCAAACAACTAACTAGATACACTCCTTTCTAGTTAGTCTATAGACAATAAGAAGTCATGCCCATGGAGTACATTGTGCCGAGCCTATGAATTGCTATGCTAACAAAAATTACAGACACCGACACCGTAGAAGAAAGACTTGCGCAACTGATTCAAATAGAAGAAGAACAATTCATTGCGGGCTTCCATCAAAAAGTGGAAAAACAACAGAAAAAAGCATGGCATGACCACCACATCAGAACAAAATAGTTCAAGGTTGATGGACTTGTTCTGATTTATGACATTAAGTTCCTCAAGAACCCAGGTAAGCTCAAAACACACTGGCTAGGCCCATATGTGGTCACAAACATTACTGAAGCAGGCACGGTAAAACTACATAAGATGGATGGAACATCGATTGCGGGTATGATCAACAGTAGCTGATTAAAACCATACCATGATTACTGCAGCATGGCCCCATAAGGCTGAGACACACAGCAAAAAAAAAGTGGAAAACAACTGGCGGTCAGTGAAAGACAGCTGGCAGACATCGACAGACCATCAAATGCATAAGTATTCAAAAAAGAAGTGGCGTCCATGACAGGATATCACCCTAGCGAAATGACTAGCTCATCATGTATGGGAAACTCTCTAACAGTGACCATCCATCACATCAATACTCAATCACTGCTGTCAATCTAGGAAAACGACTGCAGGATTAATCCTAGAAAATCTAAGAGGCAGATTTGGCACACCAGAGGAGGGCCTTGTCCTAATGATGCACCTGGAGAAGACAGGGTGGCATGTGAACCTATGCTCCTCTTATAAAATAAGGGCATGCCTAAATCCAACATCACTTGGTCATGCTGCTTGAGCACTGGTTATAGATGGGTTGGGATGCGCCATGGTGAGCATATCTACCGGAGAAAGCAGTTGTTGCAACCTTCATTGTGTGGCATATCCCTGAAGATGGGGATAATTGGGGATGCTATCAGTCTGCAAGTTAATTCGACCAAGCTAGAAGTCTCTGGAAAATTCATCCTTGGATATTTCTTTCTTAGTTGGTTAGCAACCCTGGCTACGGCACCCGAAAGGAACCCAATGGGGATCCGAGTTCTTGACCCTCTTGACTAAGTCTAGAGGGCTGGTGAATAGGCCCAATTTGATATGGCTTGTAGACTATGATGCCAAGATGAATTTGGTCAAAGGTTGGGAATCATTCGTCCCTGATCACTGTTACACCAAAATCTCATCACCCTCATGTTATGAGATAGGTATTCCCTTGACTGTTCCAATCCCTCAAAGTTTTCCCTAGAGAAATAAATGTTCAAATTATCCCCTTGCAATTTTTCCCTATGTTCAGCTGGTAACGCTCCTCTACCATTGAAAAAAAGTGATACCCAAGTTAGCACTGCTCCTAATACATGAGCAAGAAGTGGTTCCATCGTTCATATCCTCACTGCAAGAAGTGGTGCCCCCTTATCAGCGCTTTTTTTCTTCATTGGAGGAGCGGTGCTTCAGTTTTGAAGGAAAAAAAGAAAAGCTTCAAGAGGATTCTTGAAGCTTTCCTCCGTGGAGCCTCATCCCTATGGTTTAGGACCAGCTCGAGCTCGAGATCCTCTTTTTTAGGATCTAATATCCACCTCACCCATGATATCCTCAACCATTCCTATCCTCCCATGCCTTTAAATACTGGCTCACCCCCCATGGGAAAAAAGAGGAAGAATTGTGTTTCATACCAAAACTCTGTCAAAATCATTCTTGAGTCTTTGGAGGAAAGGTGAAGTTAGAGGCAAGGAGCCATCGGAAGGAACTCTCAACACCAAGGCATGAAGGATGTAGTCTCTCCAATCATTTCTAATAAAAAATGTCTTTTCTTTCCCATATATGTTGTTTCATTTGTATATATTGTTTGATTTCTTGGTCACAAGCATAGATCTAGTTGATTATATTGTATGCTATCATGTTTCTCTTGTTGTTTTCCATATTTTACAGGTTCTTCTGTGAGGATAACGAGGACAATCTTTGAGAGAAGTATCATGGCATTCCATTCAGTTGATTAACCAAATCTAGGGGAAGTTTAACATTTGTTGTTTGTGTTTTGTTGTATACCTGAACCATTCATATCTAGGGAACCAACTCTTGTCTGTAGGAGGTGTGTATTTTTGGCTAACATCACCCCCTTGAATTCAAGGATTTTCTGGTTTTCAATAGGGACAATGTTTCATTCTTCAAAGTTCATATCTATGGAAAATACGGTGGTTAGAAACAACTATGCATATGCAATCCCCAATTGGGTACTCCTAGCAAATATGGAGAAAGATGGTAGTGCAACTCCCATGCTATAGAATCCCTGTCTACCTGATGTGGCCCGAGAATGAGCGACAAGACTATGACAAGAAGCGGAAACATGAGATGAAGAGGAAAAGGAGTATGAAGAGGATCAAGAAGAACAACAAAAAGATGAGCTGCAACAAGTAGAAGAAAAACCTATGGACATATATTCTTCAGATGATGTCGGCCAAGAAGTTGTGTAACTTCATTTTTCTAAGTATGAGATGAGGCCGCGGTGCAGGAAACATCACCAAAAAAAATTTGCAAAGAAAAATCCGTGCAGGTTGTGCCACCTACTATGTCCATTGCTCAGTGGCTTAGGAAGAGCCACATGTGAGTGTTGGGGGCCTGTTGGGCCTCGGAAAGCGCACATGAAATAAGCGCAAGTGAAGAAACGCACAAGAATCAGTCTGTAGAGCAAACACAAGAAAGAAAACCTGCGTGGACTAAGGAAATCTACGTGGACAAAGGAAATGGTGGATGAGGGAAGCTGTGTAGAAGAAGGAATAGGCGAAAAAGAGGTCACCTACACAGAAAAGGGAAACTGTGTGGAAGGAAGATACGGTAGGGTAAAGCAGTTGCACAAGTGTAGAATAATGGCCGAATGTGATAGGACGATCGTGGGTGCTGAAGTTGGATTAAGTCGACGGATGCCACATGAGTGAACACATGCTGTAAGTAAGGTCGTTAGTGCCTCGTCTCAAGTCATGATCGCCACAGATGTAGCCTGAGGGGAAAATGATGGTGACAGTTAATAGACTTCCTGTATGCATTTGAACCTGCGTGGTCATGTAAAATAGTATAAATAGGAGGGATTCAATAGTTAGAGGGTTGGTTTTTCAATAGCTAGAAGGTTGCTTTTTAGATTGCTAGTTGTTGTTAGCTTACTATGTGATGGCTAGTTGATCATTGTTAGTGATTTAAGTGGGTTAATAGAGGAAATATCTCGGAGAGAGAAAAGGGAAGTTGTGAGATATGGGTGGTAGAGTAGTCAGAAGTCTGCAGGATGCAGTTAGAGGTAGTGCAGTAGAAGAGAAGCTCTGCTAGAGAGGTGCAGATGCTAGAGAGTTCGATCCAGGCTGTGTGCGGATTAGTAGATGGTAGCAGTAGATTAGGAGAAATAAGCAGATAACATGAGAGTAAAAGAGAGTCTGAGTGGAAAGCTAGATCTAGGATAGTCTACAGTTGAATGCAGGCTGAAGGTGCCATATATTTCTCATGCAAGATGAAGAGTGCCTTGTGGTTTTTCCCAGATGGGTTTCCATGTGAATTCTTTTTTGTATTCATGATTTCCTGTGTATGTTTGTTATGCTTATGACGCAAGTTATGTTATGTTTGAATGAATGACGCATTGTTAGTAAGAGTCTGAATGCATGAATAGGTGATTCGACACAACATTTGACTATTAGTTCATGTTTACAGCGCAATCGATGTTGCGCGTCTATTATAATACACCTGTCTATTAGCTTGTCTATATATTTAGATATGTTTCAAGTAATAAGGATGAACCTGTTGTTGGGCCCTAGAATTTTCCATTTTTCCATCACTTACCGACATATCTTTCATCCATTTTTTACCATTATTTCTCATTTATCATTCCATTTTTCATCCATTTGTTGCAGCTGCGCATTGAACAGCTGCTACTTCCATTTGATGTTTTAAGTGGTTAATAGTGATTATTTTCCTTTATCTTTGATGAATTAAAATACTATTATGCATAATTTTACTAATTATGGTTTGTGGAGTGAGTTGTCACGTACAGGACGCTCATAGCCAGCTGTTACAGCCTTAACCAAAAACGCATGCCACATAAGAACACCTTGATTTGCGTCTTGATTTGCAGGAATATGGAAACGAATCTCAAAAATCCAAGACATGGGTTTTGTGCGTAACATCCTCATTTACCTGACTTCAGGATGAAATCGCCAAACAAAGCTACGTTTTGCGATATGCAGGTGGTTCTTCGAGAGTGTATTTTCCAGATTTGGTGTTGGGGCCGGTTCCAAAGTTGCCAGCAGTTACGGCCATGTTTTAGCTGTTACAGATCACAAGCCGGGGGTTCAGTTCTTCATTTCCATGAGATAATTTTATATATAAATATGTAATCCATCTCATTGAGAAGGGGAGGATAGATTATTGATTAAGCATGATAGATTAGGAAAGATAGAAGATGGATGATGGGAGATGTAAGATAAGAGAGAACACAATGTTATGATGTAGGATTTGATCAAGATCTACTGTAATTATTCCATTATGATAATACATGCTGGCATTTTCTTAATTCTGGAGTTGTAGACTTTTATTGTGGAGATCCAGATCTGCTCAGTGGAGGAAGGGCCCTCTTCCCTGAGCAGATGCTGGTAGTGTTGATTGTAAGTGTTTTATTTGGTAGATCTTTTATTTATTAATTCATGCTTTCATTTAGTAGATTTATCATAGTTGTTTTATTATTCAGTTCTTGATTTCATTAGATTTATCATAGTTGTTTTCATATTAATTCATCTTGATAGATCGTTGGCCAACTTAGCATTGCTTTCAGGTTTATGTATTTAGATCTTGTTTTATAATAATTTATTTTGTTGAAGTATGATTAGATTTACAGTGTAATTCCATGAATAGGCTTAGGTTGATTTATTTTCAAGCAAGTGTGACCTAGTTTACAAATAGCTTCGATTGTATACCAAGAGATCAACAATGGCAGGTAGAAATTGTGCTTGCATATATTTTGCACGATAGCTTTGAAATAAAAGACTTTCTCGGGTTGACAATAAATCTCGTATGTTCTGTATGTTGGTAATAATCTATTTGCATATTGGGTGCTCGACATTTTGGCGTCGTTGCCGGGGAAGTTATCAATTGTGCAATAGTACATCTGACATTGTTTTGTAGATGCATTGTTAAAATAGGGCATGTAGGTTGCATGATTACATTTCAGTTTATTGAATTTATTTTGAGTGTTAATTTTCTGTCTCTACATTCAATTTTATTTCATTTTCAATCTTTGATTCATAAATCTTATCATTTCCCTTAGTGGTGTTGTAAGCACCACCCATTCTACTAACAAGTTGACAAGAACATTCGAAGGAGGAGCCTCAAGATAGCACCCAAAGAATTTAATGAAGAGATGGCAGGTGAAAAAGATGGAGAAGTTGTTACCTTCGAATTTCCCATCAGATATTCGAGAGGAGTGGCACCAACGAAAAGAATTCCCCCACATGTTCTACCAAATTTTCACGGTTTGGAAAATGAAGACCTTGATGTATTTTTATTTCAATTTGAAGTACTTTGTAGAGGATATGGTTACTGTGCTAATGATCAAAAGTTGAATGTATTTCCCCTTACTCTAAAAGGAACAGCCCTTCGATGGTTCATGAGCCTCGGTGGGAATTGTATACAAACTTGGGAAGACATGAAACATGTGTTCTTGAAAAGGTACCAAGATTATTGCAGGGTCAATGAAGACATCTTCGAAATGACATAAGGAGAAGAAGAGAGTCTGGAGGAATACATAGAACGATTTCAATATAACCTCCAAAGATCCAAATAGAGGAATCTGGGGAAGGAAATCTTTAAAACACTTCTACTCAAGGGAATCCAAGCTGAATGTTTAGAAATATTGAATCTGATCAGAACAGGTAATGTATTTCAGTTAGCATATGATGATATTTGTGAGTTATGGAGAAGGTATTCAAGAGGAAACTTCAAGACTGGTAAGAATTCTAAGGAACTTTTATCTCCATTTTTGAAATCTGCTGCAAAAACAAGAGTTTTACAAGCTGAAATCAGCAATTTATTTAAAATTTCTAAAGCTGATTCACAATCGGTTGTTTTGCAGGATAAGGAAAAGCAGGAGGAAATAAGAGAAGCAAGGGATTTCCCTTTGGATAATCTTGAAAGTTGTGGTATATGTGACTTGAATCATTCCACAGATCATTGTCCCTCTTTACCAAAGATGAAAGAAACATATCATAAATATCTGGGAGTTGCAGCCAACTCGTTGCAACAGTCATGTCAACCATGGCCTACATCTATGGTTCAAAATTATATCCCTCTATTTCCTTACTCTCATACTCAGCCATTGAATACTCTTCCACCATGGCAGCTGTTGCGGCCTCAATTTAACTTTTACCTACCTTACCCACAAGGTTGGAATGGTCCATCTTATGATCATATGGCCACTCTCCCTCATGCTGCAACACAAGTTGATCATTCAATATCAACCTCACAAATCAATCATCTACATCAGCCACATCTATCTTCTCATCAAACTCCTTGGTATCCAACACAATTTCCTGTCCAATCCACCCTCCACCCTAACCATAATAAAGCAGTACAGTATGCTTACAGTGCTGAACTGCAAAATGTTCCTACATTTCCCTCTTGTTCTACCTCATCTACACCATTGCGAAAAGGCTGTGCGTTGTTGCAGCAAATCCATAAGAGGCCTGAACATGTTTTAAATCCAAGTTTTGCAGATGGAGTTTCTTCTAGTCATCATAAGCAAGCAGACAAGATCAACAAGACACACGTGATATTTTATGGAGTACAACCATTGGAACCAAAAGCATCATTCACATCATTAGATCCGAAAGCCTTATGCATTGAAGAAGATCAGTTTACTAACGAGCTTCACGGTGTCACATCCATGAGAAATCAAGGGAACAAAGACTATATTGAAGCTTGGTTTCAATCTGTCTTCGGTCTGCAGCATCATTTCATACTTCACCAAATCTTGGCACCATCATTTCAAGGGAAGTTAATCTCTCATATCCTAGCATTCATAAAGTTATATTTTTCTATTGGGAGTATGAGCATACTTGAGTCACTTTTTCGAAAATGGCTCCATTGGAAATATGCATACACTTGAATTTTTTTTTTTTTAATATTTCCAAGTAGAATAGGGTAGGATAGAATAACAGAATAAAACCATGCTTTTGTTTGTTTAAGTTTTTTTTATTTTTGAATAAGTATGCTCTCTTCTTGCACCTTGTTGCGATCTGGAAGATCAGAAAGTAGAAATATAACGAATGGGTATGAGATGTTTTCATGAATTCCATAAAAATGCACATGCTTTATTTCAATATTATGACCTTTTTTAAGAGTTGCAGCTGTGGCTGCAACAGACTGTGCAAGTATATCCAGGTGTTCAATGCTTGAAATTTTTGGTATGGATGTGTGTTATATTTAATTTACATCATTAAAAACATTCACATCTATTCCAATCACTTTTTGGGGTCAAATTTCATTTATAAAATTTTTGGTGACATTTTTTTGGCTTAAAAGTTTTACTGAAACACAGTCGGGACAGTCCATTTTTGGGAGACAAAATGAAATTATTTTTAAAACCTATTTACATCCCAAGTAGCCCTTTGAATCTAGTTTCCAAAACAATTTTAATTTTTACAATTGGGTGTCAAACGAAAATTTTATGGCCAAAATACTAACAGGGTGTCAAGCTGGCAGCTTAGGAATAGAGCTGGGACAGTCCATTTTTGGATGCCTTGTTGGACATATTTTGCAAACATGTTTTATTGGTATATTCCCCTATGAATATAGTTTACAATTCAATTTGAATCACTCCATTCCGATGTCGTACACAAATTTTATGACCAAAATACCGACTGCCTGTCCCAAATCTTCATTCCTAAAACTCTATTTTCTAGACTGTTCATTGGCTTATTTGACCCATCAATTCTTGTTGGATTCAAAACTTGTTTTTAATGGAGATACCTACATTAATATAATTTCATCTCCAATTGAAATCACATCAATCCATTATCAAACGAAAAAGTTAAGCCTAAAACCGTGACTATTGGTCTAGCCCAGAATTCGAAAAAACACCTTGTCATGCAGGCTATTACTGAGTGGTTTGGAACATCATTACATATAATTATAAAAACATGTTTCTAATGGAAATATACCTATGAACTTACTTTCATTTGGATTTGGAATCACTCAAATTGGACAAGGAACGAAGAAGATATGATCAGAATACCGTTGGTGAGTCTAGATGGACATTGCTCTCCCGCATGTATAAAATGGATTTTGCTTTGCTCATTTTTCTTTGGATTTGTTTTATGAGTAATTGCTTCTTGTTTTTTTTCATAAGTGTTGGGTGAAGAGATACCAATCATCTCTCTTCTTCCATCATCTCATGTTTTATTGCAGGCAAATGATAGGTTTTTGCAGGTCCTTGGAAGAAGAAGGTCAATGCATGCACGAGTGACTCTTGAAGACTTTTTCTCAAATTGAAAATGGATTGAGAACATAAAAAAAATGGGGATATTGATGTGAAAACCATACAGAGTCCAATGTTCCTGAATTCAAGTCTCATTGCTACATGCCAATAATCATTTTTAGCCATCTGTCATACCACTTGTTGCCGAAAGAAACCCCTCAAGAAGCCAATTGCCCTATGGTAGATTCATTCACTCTCCTCATTTCAAAACCCTAAAAATCCATTCATGTCAAAGTCTCATTTTCCACTGCTTATGTAGTCACCATAACCGTTTTATTTCCCATCACTACTACATCATGACTTCACATATACTTTCCACTTCTGAGTTTCATGTTGGTTCTATTTTTCACTATGATTCTTCACAATCATTTATTTTGTAATCGTATTGGATGATGTGGAATTCATTAAGGTCCACCTTCTAATGGTCTTGTCCCATCGACTCCGACACATCATCTAGGATCAAGATTAGAGTTTTTATAGTGCCCTGGTATCTGCATGAATCAATGGAAAATTTCCTTGTTGTTAATCATGGGGATTCATCAATGCCTCTTGATTGACAAATATTGCAGGTGACTCGACTCCAGCACATCCATTCGTACCTTTGAAGATGCACTAAGGTACTTTAGAGCTCACTGTCATCAAAGGTGAGTTTCTTCACATTGGTTAACGGCATACATTAATGGCCGGTAATCCAATGATTTATTTCCATGCTCGACTTCAGCACATTCATTCGCATGGTAAGAATTGTACCTTGGGTTTGTAGCAGCTGAAGATTATGTGATCTAATGGTTTCAACAATGATTTGCAGCATCATTTGTTCAGTAGTTTTGCAATTCCTTTCTATTTTCAGTTCAGCAGTTGATTTTCAGAATAAGAGAAAGGACTTTCTGCTTTTATGATAGAATTTATGCTCATCAATTGTCTCAGCAGTTAGTCTTACATGCAACCAGCACAACATCATGGATCAAATTCAGTCTCATCCAGTTTCAGCTCTCATATACATATGTCTCAGCATCAGATCAGCTACATAGCTCCAGCATACACCAGTCCATTCATGTCAACCAAGGCTTCGATGGAGGTAAAACTTGAGGTAAAATAGCATGAGTTTTTTATTTATTAAAGATTTGGGGAAATGTCATGAAAAACCACTAAGCATTAGCCATTTCCATTTTCTAAATAGCCTTTTATGTCCATCCATTCCCATCATTTCCCACTCAGTTCTAACTACTTCATTATCCATGCACATCCACTTCAAATTCCAACCCAACATCTCACCAACCCAACTGACCAAGCATACAAAAAAGGGATACCTTATTGTTGTCACACAAGAACCAACAATAGGAAGTTTTGCTGCTGCCACACAAAAACCAGCAGTAAGAAAAAAACAAAGTCTTACTACTGCCACACAAGAGCCAGTAGTAAGAAAAGAAGTCTTGCTGCTGCCACACAAGAACTAGCAGTAAGAAACGGTGCTCTGTTGCCATATAAAAAAATAATGAGGAGAAATAAAACAACTGATACACATCTTGAAGGAGAAGGATAGGCTGGACACAAGAACCTACAACATGAAAAGTGGATGTAGAAGTCATTCATTCTCAAGAGTATGCTATCACTCAAGCATGATAGAAAACAAATGCATGATTCCTTTGATTTGTTTGCTTTGTTCAGTGGTGCACATAATGGTTCACATCTTCATAAGTCTTGAGCATGAGCATGAGCATGATACATGCACAATGGAAATCCTGTAGCATCCTTTTTATGGTATGATGTGAAGGATATTTCAGCAGCATGAAGGTAATGACTACTCTCAGCATTGGTCATTTGTCAAGTTTGACAGAATTTCTGAAATGAATTTGATTGTTGTGGAATGTGAAAAAGAATGCTTGGAATCTCATTCAACGAATAGTCTTGTAGCATTGGCATGACTTTCATGGTTAATAAAACACGGTTGCCTCTATTTACAATCATAAAGGAAGTTTTCTAATGATTTGGGAATTTTTGTTTTGAAACAAACACATGCTGCCAGATAACAGGGTATGAAACAAGGGTAGGTGATTTGTTCTTCTCATGCTCTAAAAAGAAATTTGATCATTTCAATGATGCATTCAGTTACTCTATTCATCCCTTCATATATCATTTCATGCTCATCATTTTTGAGGATTCAATTGGTGTGCCAATTGTTGGAGATCATTGGTTTTCTTTCAAATTCACAAAGAGGCAATATGAAGAATTGATTACACACTTGGGTTGAAGTTGGTTTTAATAAACCTGAATACATGAGATATCCTCAGATGGTTGTTCACAACTAAGATGACAACTCCTCTTTTGCATGAGGACATGCAACATATTTAGTTTGGGGGAGTGGTTTTTGACATTTTTTTGTACATACTGATTTTTATTCATTCACAGCTAGCAAAAATGAAGAATTTGATTTAAGGATATCTCACAAACCAAAAATTGGATCCTCATGAAATTTGGACAGGGAATGCATAACAACATGATGAACAACCTTGCTAAGTTTCAGCTCAATCCAGAGCATGGTTTTCGAGAAAATGACCATCATCACCTATATCCAATTCACATTTTTCTCAAAATTCGTGATGTGGGTTCATCTAATTTTTGGTGAGGAGATGAACTATAATGTTATTTACCTTCTTGAAAAATTTCAGCCCAACCCAATTTGTATTTTTTGAAATATTGGCTCTGGAAGTTCAGTTGCAATACATTTTTATTCATGTTCAAAAGTGCAGAATTTGATTTGAGCATATCTTTCAATTGGTAAGTTATATTCTCATGAAATTTGGATAGGTAATGCATAACAGCAGGATGAACAACCGTGGTAAGTTTCAGCTCAATCCAGTGCACGGTTTTTGAGAAAATGACCATAATCACCTAAAACCAATTCACATTTTTCTTGAAATCCGTAATGAGGGTTTGTCTAATTTTTGGCATGGAGATGCATTAGAGTGGTGGCTACCTTTCTGAAAAATTTCAGCCCAACCCAGTTTGTCGTTTGGGAGAAAGTGGCTTCAGACGTTTCCCGTTCAAAAAGGCTAAAACGTCGTAAAATATTGTCGTTTCCCGTTTTCCAGCAGCTGCCCGTTTTCTGGCGGCTGCGACATATTTTTTGGCGACCGTTTTCCGGCAGCTGCCCATTTTCCGACGGCTGTGAAATATTTTCTGGCGATCGTTTTCTGTCGGCTGCGACATATTTTTCGGCGACCGTTTTCCGGCAGCTGCCCATTTTCCGGCGGCTGCGACATATTTTTCGGCGACCGTTTTTCGGCAGCTGCTCATTTTCCAGCAGCTGCGACATCTTTTCCAACAGTTGTGAGTCCGCCAAATACGCTGCTAAATTTAGCGTTGTTCTGCCAAATTCGCCGCTAAAACCTTCGCCAACTTCTCTGCTAAAATAAGCTGGCTCCGCCAAATTTGCCGCTAACTTTTGTTAGTTTCTCATCACATTAAGCTAGCATTATGATCTTAGGATATTTTCACTGAGAGAATAACAAGCACAGCAATAAAACATAAGCACATCACAAGAGACAAGAGACACAAAGAGATTTTTCTCGGGGAAACCATAAAGGAGAAAACCCCGCAACTTCCTCTAAGATAGAATCAACACCAAAATAGTAAGAGATCTCCCAACAGCAGTGGCCTTCTAGTCCCAGTATATTTTTTCCTCCACAAGTGTGCCTCACTTAAGAGAGTGAATGATGTGTGTAATAAATAGAGAGTCTCACTCTCTATTTATATTCTTCCGTTCACTTGAATTGCCATTTCACACGTAGGCTCGACCTAACAAATACTACTCGAGCCTACACCTTAATTAGTGTATAATAACTCAAGTGCCCCGAAACTGTGGGGAATTACCTAATGACTTGACATGACTTGTTTACATTATTAATCCTCCCGATCGGAACATTGAGGCATGAGCACATGACTCAAATACATAATAGAAACATCCCAGAATAAACATCGGGTTACAATATATAAGATACATAGAAGAATACATTCTGAAGTTACATATACATCAACACTCCCTCTTAACTAGAAATGTATTCTTTCGACACAATTTTCAGCACTGGTCTTCTTCTCTGTATCAGCTAGATCATCTCTTCTTCAAGTCATCTTTGTCTTCAAGTCATCTTCACTGGATCTGGAACATCTCTCGATCTGGATCAATATAGAACATCATCATTGGATCTGGATCATCTCTCGATCTGGATCAATATAGAACATCATCA